>JADLZN010001472.1:0-182799 GCA_018155175.1 Sinocyclocheilus anophthalmus | reverse complement strand
TTGTCAGTGCCGTCAGCACAGTCCAGACTGTCCTGTCATTGTCTGATTGTGATGGTCCGCTGATGGTTTGTTCTGCTCTCATTAATGTAGTTGTTGTTTATCAAGACAGGCAGAGGAGGCTGACCATATGCAGACAATAACACCTGACAATAATCTGCAACGATAACACATGATAATGCGTTCCTTTCTCGCCTGTTCCCTCGTCTCTGTCTCTCATCTTCTCGACTTTCCTCATGTTTTCGGGTCAAGGCTGGTGTGGGGACAGATACGGATACTTTCCCTGTATGGAGTGCTATATCTATTATCTTTATAGCTCTGTTTTTTGAGGATTTCTGCTAAGTACACAGTCATAAAACAGGAATGGATGGTCCTTTTGTCACACCGAGGCGCTTCTTCTTTGTGTGTGTCCGTGCTGCACCTGTTCAATTTGTTCAGGTATTAGTTGCATATAACATTTTAAAGGAACTTTTATATTTAGTGCTTGTACAGCAATATGTTATGCTGTATAAATCACTTTGTTTTACATTCAGATCTCTTTGCAGCAATGTTGGGATAATGCTTAGAACTCTCAAGAATGGAATACACAATACAACTTTTGATTTTTACATAATTTTGCACTGATTTGCAGTCTGGATGTATTGCTAGATGACGAATTCAATAAAGCCAGGCGGCAGAAGGGGGTATTGATACTGCAAAAATTGTTTTGGGGGGGTGGGTTGTAAGTGTTAAAATTACGGATTCAGCCAGTCTGAGAGATGTGAAACAGGCTGGATATTTGTGAGCTGTATGTGAACCAGTGGGTTAAGGGTCGCAGGGCATTGGCCGAGCACGGAGGGCCGGGTGGCAGGGGTGGGTCTGGGTGACGTGAAAGTAGTATGTGAACCTCAGTTGTTTACTGTATGATGCTCAGTTCTCTGTAATCATTTACAAAATTGGCAAGTGAAGGAAAATCTAGTGTTCAGATTGTCAAGTTGTGTAGTGTAGTCCAGTCTTTAATGTTAACATATTACTTTTTGGGAGTTATGAGTAAAGATATGCGTTACTTGATGTACGCAATATAAGTAATGTTGCTTCTCTTTTAATTTCATTCATGAACTTTATGCATATACATAGCATAAATTTCATTGCATACGAACTATGAGGAATAAACACTTATAAACAACCTTTCAGAAAAACAACCACAAGCCAAGCATACTGTAGAACCACTACTCTGGGGGAGAGAGTAAGAAAAAGTTACACAAACATATCATAAAATACTTTATATTTTATAATTCTAGAAAGTAGGGCTGCATAATTTTAATTTTTGAATTTAAAATTTGTCATTGATGCTAAATTCAAGAAAACAGTGCTGCGCTTCACTCTGACACAGTGCATATATTTATTTAATCAACTCCCAATCTTTGAGATTAATAATTACTCTAAACCATCTCGCAATTTTAATTTTATGTCCATACTAGACAGAATCTGCCAACTTTAATGGAAAATTTCAGGGAATGGATTCTAATCAGAGCACAGCGTGCTGCACTCTTGTTGTTGTTGAAAGCACAAATTAGCCAAAAATATAATAAATGACCAAGCATGTGATGTGTAAAATGCTGTAAGCTTTCTGCAGGAGTAACGTAATGATGTAACCATTAACATTGATTGCCAGCACCCTAAAAGTAGCATTGTCTTCTCAAACTTCCACATGCCTGCTCAATTCTTCTAGCCCTAGTGGGCCACACGTGTGGCAGCGTTAGACGCCCCCTGGCCAGTCTTTCCATCTCCTCCAGTTCTCCACTGTCTGCTCTTAATGGGGCTTACAGCGGTGGCGCTCTGCCAAACTGCGCCCTCACGCAGACCCATACATCAGCCCCCGATGAGGCTCATTAACCCTCCTCTCATGACTCAATACACTCCTCCTCTTTCCCTCACTCGTTCGTCTCCATCACATCTTCGCTTTTCTCCTGGCCAGGCCAACGCATCGGACTCCAGCCTCCCAGGAGTGTCGTCACAGGTGACGAGATCATGAGAAGTTAAATCGGGCCAGGGCCACCTAATGACCCGTCGGGCGATTTCAGTGCTTTCTATTGATTTAATGAACTCCCAATCTTTGAGATTAATAATTTCGCTATTTTAGAGTATGCAGTTTTTGAAGAATGTGCTCACATTTTATGACTTACGAAGCAGTGATAGTCCGATATGTAGGTTTTGGAGATGATCATCAGCCGTTTGCATCAACTTGTACTAAATTTGGTGCACTTTGAGAAAATATTATGTGAAATAGGTGGTCATTTCATTTAGGCAACATTTGCATTTGGTAATGTATATATCAGCATTATATTGGACACCAGCAACACTGTAATCTCAGTATCGGTATCAGCCTTTGAATTAACATTTTTTGTTGACTATATACATCTACTTTGATAATTCGATGCATGTTTTCATCTACATCTTTGCCTTATGAAATTGGACTTCTCAACTAGCCATTTTGTCCCTCTTGCATAGCATTTTGTCAGTGTTTTGCATTATTATGCCCTCTTAATTCCTGCCCAGGTCCGAAATCCAGGATTTGATCAGCCCCATTTGCTCAGTCCTTGCTCAGAGGCCTTGAGATGGAAAGACTTTCTCAGGCATATCCATCTCCTCCCTTTTCAAACCCTGTGAGCGCCTAGCATCGCATTAGCACTAGCTGTGTGACTCGTGAAGGTGGCGGGACTTCTCTTCCCAGCATGTTTGCGCTGCAGTTGTGCAAACACCCGTCTGACGGATCACTCCGCCTGCCCCCGGTGACCCGCCGTGGCATGTTTTGATTCATTAATTATGAAATAGTTGCACGTTCCAAACCTACACAAAAACACACATGAAAGGGAAGCATATTTTATGATGTATGAATATTACTTCCAGTTATTGTTACAGATGTCTTTATCATTAACCTTGTTAAAGTTGGCGTTCATAGGCCAGGAGAGCCAAAGAAAATACTTTTGTGGGTTTTTGTGAAATATTCCACTTTCTATGGGCTTTGGTTCAGTGGCTCGTGTTCAAATCCGAAAAGCAATTTAAAAGCGGTACTGCGCCACGAAACGTTGATTGTCCAGATAGGGCCAAACAGAGGCCACGGACGGGGTCCCGGGACAGTCTGGGTTCATGTGAATCTTAGCAGAGACTGTGTGTGTGGTTGTGTGTGTGTGTGTGGTGAGTGTGTTGTGGTGGTTGGGTGTGTGTGTTTAAAAGTGTAATATGCAGTTGATACACAAAATCATATACTTAATCAGTATTCTCTTGTTTTTTTATTTAAAAAATTCTAAACTTATATATTGCATAAGACATTTAGACATTTTTGAGATTATATATAGCATTCATTTTACCTCTCGTTCAGTGTTTGTTTATTAAATATTTTGGCATATTAATTATGTCTAACTATTATCTACTGGTAAAGGTCTAGCACTCTTAATTTCAACACACATTACCAAAATTAAACCCATTGCACAAACTTCCGCAGATTTTTCACTAAAATCAGCAAAGGAAATGCAGAAAAAGTTTCCTTGGCCTGCCACTGGGTAGGTAAAATAAACATAACGATTACATTCTCGATTATCAGACAATGATTATCTTAGCATCTTATGCTAGTTTATTATGTTATGCAATTTTACTTCTCGAGTTCTTATTTTAAAGATCTTTAAATATTTTTCCTGGAGAACAAGATAAAAATAGTGATTACGGTAATTGATAATCCACACACATGCTTCAGCTCCCTTTATTAATCTTTTCCTTCTCTCATTGTCTCACAGTGTTTGAATAATTAGTCCTCTTGATGAGAGTATATTTTTGTCTTTTTGAATCATTTGAAAGAAAATAAACTGTCTGCTGGCCACATTAGCATCTGCTTCCCGCGTGCCACAGGGGGTGTGTGTGTGATGGTTGTGTGTTTGTGTGTGTGTGTTGGTGTGTGTGTTGGTGTGTGTGTGTGTGTGTTGTGTGTGTGTTGTGTGTTGTGTGATTCTAGTAAGTTTACGAGGCACCTGCTCCTGCCGTGGCATATTTCCTGTGTGCTTGGCACTGCCAGCGCCCAGGAATCCCCCTTCCCTCCTCTCATTTCTCCACATCCCATAGCCAAACCTCTACGGAAATCATTTGGAAAAAGGATTTGAGCATTAAAGATAACCACACCTGTGATTATCATTAGACAGAGGTGCTGTAAAATGTTAAGTCCCTCTCTTTAGTTTAAGTTTCTTTTAATGAGCGGAAAATTAAACCTTTCGGGCAAATTCCAAGTGTTGAATTTTATATAACGATTTAAAAAGAAGTGCTCGGTGAGGTGATTTGTTTTCAGTAGTGTTTTGAGGGCTAGACGAGAGAGACCGAGAGGGACCCTCTTACTGAGGGTAAGTGGGGGAGAGGTGAGGGGTCTCCATCCTCACATGTCTGCACTCTGCATCATCAGCCCCACAGTTCCCTCATTTCTCATTTTTTGTCAGTTTGATTCGTTAGACTCCCTTCGCTTGTTACCCTTGAGTTTTTAACACCTGAGAAGAGTGGAACCAGTGTGCTGGATGGTGCATCACTGTTTGTCAATCTTGCTCCATTATATTAAACAATAAGGCACTGAAAGCTGTGTGTTGCTATTTTGTCAAGGTTAAGAGGTGTGATAGTACTTTACAATAAGGTTCCATTTGCTAACATTAGTTAATTACTGCATATTAGTTGACATGAACAAACAATGAAAAATACCTCTAAAGCATTTATTGATCTTAGTTATATGTGTCCACAATAAATAATACAATAAAATAAATAGAAAGTCCTGAATCTACATAGACTTAACTTTCACAAATACATTCTTCAATCAAAATTTGGAGCGAGCTAACATGACCTAACAATTGAACCTTTGATTTTATTAAAGTATGTTTTATCATCGATGCACAAACACTAACCAAATGTATGCTCATTATGTTGTTATTTATGCATATATAGTTAACTATATACCTTGCATGAGGTGAAGTGTACATGACTGTACACATGGTAAAGAAGTAATTATCTGTTTTTTTTTTAAAATGAAAGACTTCAGTGTTAATAGTGAGATTATATATATGTTTCCCATGATAATTAAATTTGTAAATAATAATCATAATCAAACTAGTCACAAATAAATAAAATACGCGGCACACAACGTGAATGAGGAATATTATTCACTTTTTTTTAGATTGTTAACTAAAATTGTTGAAGGTGGGGTCTAAATTACAGTCACAAAATAGACTTTTGTTTTTCGTTTAATAAAAGATTTGTATGGCTTCCACGTGAATTGTAAAAGATAATCTGTGCATGTTTTTTTTTTGAAATCACCATTCCAAGTTCCCATTGAATGCTTTAATTTTTTTACTCCAGAACTCTATGCAGCAACACATTTGTGGAATATTATGTGCACTTTGCAGCCAAATTGAACGTATGAGGAATAAAGTCATAATATATATGACAGCAAAGCTCAAAAAATAGAATGATTTAGGATGATGGATATAAAAAATTTAATATTAACAAACACTTGTTTCTCTCTGGTTCCTCAGCTGGAATCCGAGCTGGAGCAGTGTGAACGAGAGAGTGCCGAACTACAGGAATATGCAAACTCCGTCCTGCAACAGATTGCCGATCACTGCCCGGATATCCTGGAGCAAGTGGTCAACGCTCTGGAGGAGTCCTGCTGACCGGACCGGACCAGATCACGGAGCTCACTCTTCCTGCTTCTCCTTCCCTTTCTTCTGTGTTTCACAGAATGCCAGCACACAGACACAAACTCTTGTACCCTCACCCACATGCACAAATCAAAGGACAGACACATACGGGAAAGACTGACAGCTCACAAGTCAAGTGCACGCTTGGATTGGCTTCGGGGTGTGCGAATGGTGGGCTTTCCTTCTCCTCTCCTACCCCCACATTCATCCCCTCCGCACCTTCAGAATCCCGTTTACACTCACATAAACATGGGGAAGAAGAAACCGAAAGAGGGAAACGGGCGGCAGGAAGCTTAGTATTATAAGACATGTTCACTCATTCAGTTAAACCCATCCTGCGGGAGGTGAAGTTCTCTCTATGAGGGTCAGGAAATAGTCTCCTTATCTTGATATACACTATTGCCACAGCTTTTAAAAGCTGCAGGATTTTGAAACCGTTTTGAAGCAATTTAGATTTTTTTTCCCCCTCCCTCCTCCTCTCCCTTTTTTCTAGATGCTTTGTTACTGACGTTAAATTATGGGTCATTCGCGCAGGGCAAAACTCCTGCACTCTCGAACCATCTGGTTTCACTCAAAACTTGGTTAATGCTCCGGTTGTGCCAGCAGACAGTCCGCGTGGACTTAAACATAGCCTACTTTTACTATCGAAGTCAGTAGCGGGTTTAGATTACTGCAACCCCCACCATCTGGGAATTTACTATTGACTTGGTTACTGGCCGATTTCCTCCCCAAGTCTCGTTCATGAAAGTTACAAAACGGACAATATGGGTAATGTTATCCCGTATGCACCTGTCACCAGCTAAAGAAACCACAGCCCTGGTTTGTGTCTGTTAAAGGTGAGAGGAAGAAAATTATTTGCCTTGGAAGTTGTAGGTTTATTGCTGCTAACATTTGTCTTTGCATGTGGCAGGTTTGGTTTGCTCGTGTTTTTCTATAGCTCTCTGATGATGCCGAGGGCGGTAAAACAGAGGGTGTATTGCCGACGCAGATGTTGTGGATGCAGAAGTGCCTCATCATCAGAGAGCAGCTGCCACACATCACTGGAATAGGAAAATAGGTACCTATCACTCATTCCGTACTTTGAAAACGATGTGGTCTCACACTGGGATGAAGACTGGCGGTAGTCTTTCAGTTTGCTCGATTTTGCTCGACAAGGTTTTTCTTGAAGGGTAAGGTCAAATAAGAGTAGCTGTTTAGATATACCCTCTTGCTTTATTCCACTCTCTCTTTTTTTTGAACAGTTGGAAGTTGTTTTTTGCGGTTGCTTTGTGAGATATCATCAAGCTTTGATCACAAGAATCTCACATGTGCCATCATGCACCTCTCTTTCTCTTTGCTTGGCTTCATATCATCATCCTCAGACCCGGGCGTCTCTGTTAGCACAGCCGGCAGGTGTATCCTCTTTCACTTTATGGTTATATGGGTCTATATCCGTTGCCATTGGGTGTCCCTTTTTGGAGT
Source organism: Sinocyclocheilus anophthalmus (assembly GCA_018155175.1). NCBI lineage: Eukaryota > Metazoa > Chordata > Actinopteri > Cypriniformes > Cyprinidae > Sinocyclocheilus > Sinocyclocheilus anophthalmus. The sequence continues at coordinate 175,636 of JADLZN010001472.1, read as the reverse complement.
GATAAGATACAACCTCGTTCAACTTGTGATAAACGTGTTCGGCCGTTGCTTTAAAGTCCAGAGTCGACTTCCCCTGTGGATGACACTGGGCGTAACGTGCCCTCTGCTCTTCTCTCTCTATATCTCCTCATCCCTCCCTCATTCATGCCTGTGTGTAGTTTATGGCTCTGACCTGCTGTGTTGTTTTAGTCATACTCCTCTCTGCACGATAAGCCCCACAGACAAGACAAACAGCACAAGATCACAGCGAATATAATCATCTCTCTCTCTCACACGCTCCCGTATCACCCTACCACCTCTCCTCATGCCCATGCCCTGGTTATGAGGGAACCTGCCACGTGTTGTGGGGCCAAACGTGCACTTTACCCAGATTTGATTACACTGTGAGTCTCTACTCTAGTAGCTGTAACTAGTACTAGTATAATGTTCTCCAGAGATTCATGTTTGTTTGTCTCTGAATGAGTTAGACTAAAAGACCGGTTTTTGTATTTGGGTGAATTTCATAAAAATGCATTCAGGTTACATTGTACGCCAAAATCATAAGAAATTATATATTGCATAAAAAGGAATGAAGCTACATTATTTTCATGAAAACGAAGCACATTTTCTCTCAAAATTCTGAAGTCATTTCAATTAAGTAATATTATTATTATGATATAGTTTTATTATTTATTATTGTAATCATATATTCTTACTCATATTTTTCACTGAGAGTCGTGAGCACAAAAAATACTGTATTACAGTGGTCAAAAATTCCAAAATCCAAAATAAAGTTAAATAATGTAAAACATTATTTACTTTTCATAAAGTAAAAGTCATAAATAAACACTAAATGAAGTAATCACTTCTGTTTACAAATTATTGATTTTTACCACTTAACTGTTTTTTTTTTTTTCTTTTTGCATTATGTACTGAGAATTTAAATAATGTGCTTAATTGTCATGAAACATAGTCATAATATCTGTTTGTTTTCTTAAAGCAAAATATAATTTTCTGTTTCCCATGTACTTAACATGTTTTGTCAGATTCACCTTATTGCATCTATAATTAACTAAAGCTTAATGTGGCAATGTGGAGCCACTTTAACAACGTATTCCCACGCTCACATGGGCAATGCCAAGAAAACACCCATTCGCGTGCCATTCTCACCCTTGGCACCGTAGATCTTATTGCAGTCATATGCATTGCATATCTATAAAGTACTTTATGGTTTTATGCTCTTAATTACAGCTGATGGACTTTCTTATGAGGACATAAATGTGACGAGCAGCTCTTTTGGGCTTTTAAAATCAAACAGCTGATTGATGACGCCCATCCTGTTTTTCATCTCTGTCGCTTTCTTCCCGTCTGCTATCTCATTCACGCACAAACACAGTTTTGGCCGTCACCCGTGGGTCTCTGAAATATGGGGCTCAGTTATCTTCACTGTGGCTGAATCTCCCCGCTTAGACTAAACACAGACCCCTCGCACACACACACACACTCGCTATCACAGGCCCTCTCGCGATTTATGTCCTTCAGTACAGGAGCTGGCCTCTCAGCGCAGAGCACTCCGGAGAATTCCCTAAGAAAACAAAAAGAAGGAACGCTGTGATAACCGGGAGCAGATCAGAGAAAGAATGACCCAGCGCTTTGCAGAGGGTGTTGTTGTGTGTTGAGTGAGTGTCTCTCTCTGGAGCTCTGGTATTTGTGTGATTGCTGGTTATAGGCAGACCTAATCACACAGAAGAGTGTGGAAATTCCCTGCAGGCTTTGGATCGCTCCGCATGTGTCTCAGTGATTCCTCCTTGTGTTTTTGAGGAATTACAGAGATCTACACCAGTGCTCTCTGCTCAGAAGCTAATTACCAATACTACCAATATTCAGTAGCACTTTGTACGAAGCCTGTATCTATTACAGTATTTTGAGTGCAGATTAATTCACAATACCTTGCTTAGTCATGTTTAACGACTATAATGCATTATAAAACAACATGAAATTTGGTGTTGATAGAATGTTGTTTTTTTTAAGGGTGTAACCATTAGATAAGATATATAGTGCATTAAAACTAGTCATAATTATTCACAACTGATAAGTTGTATTAAAAGGCATTAAGAATGCATTGTATAAGCATAATTGTGCGCCAATTCGGTTTATATAATGCATTAGAACACCCCATATACCTGAATTCACTCTATGTAATCTCCTATATAACCCTATACAGGCTTCATTTTAATTTTTTTAACAAACATTTCACTATTTTGGTTTGCAAACCACTCTTGTTAATTTATGGGAGCAGCTCATAGGATGTGGTCAGCTGACTTTCCATACCGTTTGGATTTTTACATCTACCTGGCTTAAAACTGCGTTCAGCCGTGAGTGTGAATGAGCGTGAGGTGTTGCTTCATGTTTTAGTATGAACATTTTTCATCCTCATTAAACTCACCGAGGCATGTCTGTGGAGGGAGAGAGAGAAAGAGCAAGCGTGGGGCGCCCAGGCTTCGCACAGGCTCTAAGGGCCCGGCTTATTTTCCATTCGCTGTCAAGATTTTTATTCTACCCTGTTTTGCCCTATAACATGAGACATTTATCATAGCGTCTACTTAAATGCTTCACAAAATGGATTACATCATGTTGCATGTCCCATAATTCTTAGTGTTAATCAGTAGTGATCCTGAGTTTTGTCATACAGATGTTCTAATCGTCTTTTATTCGTTACTGAAGAACTGTGAGAACACTGCCAGAGACGTTTCATACACACATGCATATACAGGAATCTATATTTATATATGTCGATGGTTGAACCTAGACTTAGTTGAACAATTTGCACAAGCGTCTGGGGAAGAGAATATATCCGTCTGAACAAAATGGCTGTCAGCTATTTAAAAAAATAAATAAAAGAATGAACTAGTAACACTAACAGTTGTCTTGAAATTAAAATTGAAAAAGCGAAGCCTTTCTAAGTGTCAAATCAAAGCTGTTAACAAAGATTTTCAAAGTTGTTACCATGTGGTTGATGATGTGCTGTTTCTATCTTCTCCGCATCTTGTTCGATTTTGATTCCAGCTCATCTTACAGTAATTTTTTTTCTTCTTTTTTCAGTCCTTGATAGTGTGCGTGATTGCGATGTTGAAAACTGCATTACAAAACATGTATATCTGTTCTTGGGCTTGGAGAAACATCCGTGACCGTGTTTCGAGTGGACTGAGGGATGCCGAGACCTTTGCTTGAGAACTGTGATTCTGATAGCACTCTGGGTTGCTGGAAAGTCAGTGTTATTTTAGATTAGCATCATTCGTGCATTTTCAGGAGATAATAACCGTGTTGTGTAGACCGTTTTGGTCCGATGATCAGCATCACTCGACACGAAGCCTCATTTTTTGTTCGTAGTAATTTATCGCATGTGTAAACACACTTAAAGTTTTTATGGCGTCCTAAGTAGATTGCCTATTAAATTGTTTACTTATTAACTCATCTTGAATAGTCATTATTTACCCAAACAGTCCGTCAACACGTCCACATTTTTCATGCATTACTTCCCTCCACTTAGTTTGATGGACTGAGACTGTTTAAACCATGAAACCACATAAAACATCGGCTGAAGGATTTGGCAAGTTTATGTCTGACTTTCCGTTCTCCATCTGAGCGAATTCGGTGCCAAACGAAGCTAGTCTGCTCTAGAAAGTGCCACAAATAATAACCTGCCTGTCGTTCATCAGCAACCAAAGCCAGGTCACGTGACCTTTTACTGTTTATATCATGTTTGCGTTATATTTAAACCTTTAAACCTTAATTGACACAATAAAAGGTCAAACCGAAACCAGGCCTGCTGTGCTCGGTTAGCTGCTGGAGTCCAGCCAGATGAAGCACCAGAACGGACGCCTTTATTAAGTGTGTAATAGACTTGTTCGAGTATCTGAGTTGAATGAAGCAGCATTATTCACAAGGACCTAATCTTCATTTCGACTCAGAAATGTGTATGTGATAACATAGTCATTTTCTAGACTGTGTGCCTATATGAGAAAATAGGTCAGGCTTGTAGTTGGCACTTATTATATTTTTTCCCTCTGGATTTTGTTCTAAGAGAGTGTCAGACCTCAATATCACCCCATCCACATCATGCTCTCTTGGCTCCAGCAACCCTGCCTTCTGTTACAGCAAGGGTCTATCTTTTCTAATGATTCATGCTCTTTTTCTACACAGTACACAGAAACACTGTCAAGGAGGATTCTCGGCCTTTCCCCTTTCATTTAATGAAGAAAAATAAATGGGGAAAATGTCAACTTTAAAAACCCCAAAGCGGTCATCTTTCATGTCTTTTTTTTGTATTTTCATGTTCACAAAAATACTGCCTTATGTCTGTGTGGAAAAGATAAAAGATTTCTGTAAAAAGAAAATGAAAAATAACAAAAAGGCGTATTGTATTCAGCTTTTGCCTTTGTATGTATATAAACTCTATCATTCAGTCCTTATTGTGTTTGAGCGTTTTCTGTCAACTACAATGCATTATTATTCTTACCGTGCTGCCTACCTCAACTGCGTTTTAAGGCATCATATTGGCAAAAGATAAAATACTGTCTATGCTACCTTTTAAGATACTTTGTTTTAGTCCTAAAACGAAGAATCACATGTATCCTTGTGGAAAAGATAATCCCAGAATGCATTGCAAAAAAACAAGATGGTCTAAAACTTGAGCGAAATGTTGATTATGAATTTTTATTTCGTTCAATATTTCACTCAAGAAGAAAATTGACAGTTTTAGCCAGTATTTATGTATTTTTATGCTTATTTGCGGATTGTGTCATTAGCGTAGCTACATGCTTTTTGGAATCATGAGTCAGTGTTTCAAATGAGTCATATTATGACGTTCCATTTCAGTTAAGATGCTGCATTAGAAGGTAGCTGCTTATGTAGACAGTAAACAGCAGGGTTTTGGATCAGAGCTAATGTTCCATAACTACTCAGTGAGTCACTTCATAGGACTCATATCTGTGTAAGCTGTATTGTTGTGGTGCCATCCTCAGTGTTCAGCAGGAGCCTTCCTTCCTCTTCTGTGCGTCTCTCCACTCCAGACAGAAAGAAACCTGTTGATACCGATGCCTCAACCCACAAAAAAGGACCACATATGGCAGATGGTTTCCTCCTCCAGCTTTTTGTACAGACCCCCCAAGGACTGGATTTATTGCCGATTACACATCACCACTTAGGCCACCCAGCGGAGTTCCTGTTCGAGTTTACACTCCTCATTTTACGATATACAACTTGCATGCAGTATATATCATGTAGCGACTAGAGCATGCAGAGTGGGAAAGATCCCGTCGCTTTGGGGGAAATCACTGGAGAGGCCTACCACGCCAAGCCTGTGTTTGCTAAACACAGGCAATGAGAAGAATATGACCACTATTTAAGCCACCATTTAAATGTGCAAATTTCAGGGGAATTTCCCCCTGGGAAGGCCTTACTTATGTGCTGAGCCTGGTCCAGAAATCACAGGAACTGCATCCAGACTCATACTTTCAGAGTAGGTGCTGTTCAACGAAGAATTAACTTCTTAACAGTTAATGAAGTACGAGGTATGCAGGTGTGCAGTATAAATACATTCCCAGACATGCTACATCCATACTGCTACTGCATTTGCATACTGCTTAGTACAGAGGTAAGTATTCTGACCGGGGTTGTGCTTTTGAGAAGTGAATTTAGAATACGTTTAAATTCCAATTCCGTTTCTGAATTTGAATTAAGGAAGCAAATAAAATAAGCAAGTTTTGAAAAAAAAAGTTTACGTTGGAAGTGGATGATGGAGAGATAGATAGATATAGAGCATGCAAGATAACCGTTCAGTATGGATGTAAAGAATCTATATTATCGCTAGTTTAGAAGGATGGACCTATGATGGATAGACCGTTTCTTCTATATGGAGGATGATGGTAATACGCTGATTGATAGATTGGAATCATCTTCCTTCTATCAGATAGATAGAACGATGGATAGATAGATCTATATATTGTTCTATAGATATGGATGGATGGAACGATGGATGGATTGGACTACTCATGAATGCTAAACAGAACAATGGATGGATGATTGATGAATAGAACGCGATTGTGGGTGGGTGGATAGAAAGAACGATTATGGATAGATGCAGATATCTAATCACTCTTATTAGAAGAGGATTGATGATAGATAGATAGATATAGACAGACACAGATAGATAGATAGATATATTGTTCTATACAGAAGGATGGATGGATAGAAAGAAAAGAACAAAGAAAAGCCCTATATCCAAACAAGAGTGGCCTGTAGAGCTCTCTTTCGGTTTAAAGTGCATGTATATATAGAAATACTTCTGCATATGTTTTTTCAGAGAGGCACAGAGGATAAGAGGTCCGTATGTGGGTGTGGAAACGATGTGGTTTCAACCGTAGCGGCCAAAGGCACACTGATTGCAAAAAGCAAGGGGAGAGAGTGAAAAAAGAACAGCATGCGCCTAAAATAAACGCCATGTCCATAGGATGAAGAGGCATGGAAAAACATCTTTTTTCACATCACTTGACTTCATGAAGGTCATAAAGAAAACAAGACCCGTCACTTACATGAATGCGGTGCATTGTCTCGGTTTTGTGGTGAGTTGCACTCAACAATTTGTCCGTCCTACTTGGAAATGGCATTATCATAAGCAAAGTTTGCTTTAGTGCACATAGAGTTATGCTTACTACGTGACTGCGCATATGGGGAGGTTATAAGAATGATATGTGACATGGAGAGAACTAGAGTACTATTTACCTGTGCAAAACTCACTGCCACAAGACTAAGGTGTAGCTATGCTTAATTTCTTCATGATACTCTCTTCCTAGAATATCAGAACAGATTTGAGAAATAGCATTAAATCCCTTGCTCACCAATGTATCCTTTGCAGTGAATGGGTGCCGTCAATGAGAGTCCAAACAGCTGATAAAACATCACAATAATCCCAACACAACTCCAGTCAATCAATTAACATCTTGTGAAGCACAAGCTGCTTGTTTGTAAGAAACAAATCCATCAAAGCTTATTAGCATTACTATTCTGGTCAAAATATGCATAATCCATGATAATGCTTACTTCAGTGGAAAAAGTCCATCACTTGTTGTCCTCTCACATCAAAATCCAAAAACATATTTGTTTAGAGCTGTTTTGGACTGTAAACAGTGTTTGATATGTGAATATTTCTGATTCAGACAAAACTATTTCACTGGAGAAAGCAATGGATAGTGGAATTGCATTTTTGCCAAAACAATGGTTTGGAAGTTTAAAAAATCCTGATGGAGTTGCTTCTTACAAAGCTGCAGCTTTTTGCTTCACAAGATGTTTACTGATGAACTGGAGTCATGTGGATTACATGTCATTTTGTGATGTTTTATCAGCGTGTGGGCTCTCATCGTCACGGCACACCCATTCACTGCGAGGAGATCCTTGTGAGCATGTGATGTAATGCCGAAATTTCACAAAATTGTGTCAGCATAAGAAACATACTCATTTACATCTTGGATGGCCCAAGGGTGAGTACATTTTCATTTCTTTTAAAGCAATTATGTATTTTTTATCATAAATCTAATCACTTAGAAAAGTAACAGCTCACTTCTCCCCTTCAAACGCTCGATTGGAGGTGTCATTCATTTCTGAAGCACAAACTGTACTGGATGAGTTACGCCGATAAGTTTCATACGTAAGGTTGGCAGTTTGTTGAAATCCCTAACCTTTAGTTTGATGCTTGCCTTAGCAAGCAGAACTAATGATAGATTGTTCTTTTCTGCTGACACTAGTCTTTTTTGGAAAAACATATCAACAAATTACAGACAGACGGACCTGGGCTGGGATTTCACCTATACTGTAAATCAGTGTCTAGAAGTGATCTTGCTGAAATTTAACAGGCTCGATGAGAGTTAAACAACGAATTAAAAGGCCATTATTAAGTGTGCACTCACACACGTACAGCGCAGTAGAAAGAACCTGACATGTAAGAGCCATTACAAGCTGTGACAGGTTTCTAGAGGACGATCTTACCTGGAGCTTCAAAAACAGCCGTGGATGAAACAGCAGCTCAAAAGAATGTCTGTCTGTCCCGATCGAACAGAACAATGTCAAAACGCACTCTGGGAAACTGCTGAAATGACTTTATTTCGGCGAATAAGACAAGCTTGCTTTCATGTTATATATAGGTAATGAATGGAGCAACTCTGAGAAGGGTTTTGGAACCGAGTCAGAGCCTGAGGACCGGAGCTGGGTTTGATTATGTACAGGAGTGAGTGGGTCCTGGGATGTTTGTCAGATAAAAGCTGCATTTCGAACACATCACGGTTTTTAGCTTGTCTCTATCGTGGCCATTTTGACATGCTTACATTCTGTTTACATTTGATCTGCCGTGGCAGACGTGAGGGAGAGGGTTCAAAGGCCTCGCATTCCCTTGACAGCCGCAGTGTCAGTCAGAGAGACGGGTTCCTTAACCCATATGAAATGAAACTTTAGAAGGTCCCTTATAATACCTTCATCCCTCAATGTTGTTACAACAATTGGGATGGGAAAAGGGCTCAGCAGATTGAGATGTTATCGATATTTTTGTCAGAATCTTTCACACTCATTGCCAGCAGAAAGCTCCAGATGTCAGAGGTGGGCACGCAGCGGTAGATCAGGCCCATATGTGCGCCGTGACTCAGGAGTCGAGCCCCCGCCGCAGAATGTGTGTTCTGGAGAAATGGAGTTGGGCCTGACCCGCCGGCCCCTTCACGCTCGTTAAAGCAAGATCTTCACATGTGGAAACCCGATATGCCTCTACTGCGTGTTTGTCCTCCATTGTCATCTACCGTTCGTTCAGTCGCTCCATATGTGTGCGGGACTGTGGCTGCACCCCACCGGAGCCCAGAGCCAAAAGTATGATTGTCGTATTTATGCGTTTGTAGAGCTGCAGCATGAACGTTTTCTGAATCAGGTTACAGCGCTCTGCTATTCAAAACAGTGTTGTTAAATTATACTTTTTTATTGCTTTTTTATAAACGTTGCATATTATTGAGTAATGCTTAGCATATATTATTTCATTTATGCAGTATCGGTTGACATAAAGGTGACATGCTATAATTCGCTGAAACTGGTTTAAAAACAAATTTTACAGTTTCTTTCTATAAACTTAATTTACCTAAACCTTGTTAAATTAAACCTTTTTTTAAAATCTTTTAAAAAACAAAAATCACAAAAAGATTTTAGGTAAAAAAACCAATATATATATAATACAAGACATACTACATACATACATATACATACATACATACATACATTACATACATACACCCACACACATATAATATATCTATATAGATATATATATATTAATTATATTAATAATATATAGATTATATAGAGTATCTAGATATATATAAATGGTGTTATAAAAAAAATGTCTACACATTATTTTTCCGCAGCCCGCATAAAATACCGTAAGACAATAATATTCTGAAAAACAATTCTATTTACATAACTGTTTTTCTGTTTGAATATGTGTTAAAATTTAGTTTATTTCGGTGATGGCAATCTGAACTTCTGTGTCCATGCTCTTCAGAAATCATTCTAATCTTTAAAAAAAGAAGAATCAGAATTAATACGAAGCCATTCTCACTCTGAGCCCAAAATCAGCATATTATAATGATTTTTGAATGATTAATGATACACTGAAAACTGGAGTAATGATGCTAAACCGATATGCCTACAGGAAAAGTGTAAAAAGATCTGACAATAGAAAAGTGTTATGTTAAAATGCAATACATATTTCACAATATTATATGTTTTTACTGTATTTATTTATACTAATGCAGCCTTTTGTGCATCAGGGACTTCTTAACAACATTTTAAAAAATCATAAAAAAAAAAAAAACTGAAGAAATCCCAGGTGTGTGGCATGTTTTCTAGACCTGTGTGTTAGGTGTTTAATATAAAGTAAAACTTTGTATTTGAAAAGTCTTGAAAGGTTTTGATTAGGTTTCCAAAGTATACCCAGGCCTGCCACTGTAAAGATCATCTCTCTTATAAAAACTAATTACTACAACTTTATTGGCTGACTAATAGGAGCAGTGGTTGGGACACTAGTCCAAGTGTTCGTCAAATGGGAACGCGCTGTTGGAGGACTGCGGTTTCTCTCCCTCCCCTGTTCCGAAGCTGGAGAGATGGGGAGGGCAGGCCCATGAGCAGGCAATGCACAAACTAGTCAAAACTCAGTCTTTCACCCCCCTGCCTGCGGACTGAAGCAGTCGCTAGAGTTTCTTCGTCGTCTGCTTTTAGTGCTTTCTGGAAGCACCAGGGGTTTAGGTTAAAAACCCCGAGCAGCCTCTGGAAAGAAAAGAGGGGGGAAGTTTGAAAGGTTTCCGTGTTGCGCAAAAAGGAGGATTTAATGCAGAACTGAAGTTTTAAGCGCAAAAAAAGTTGTGAATGCTGAGGTGGACTGATTGACTCCAGACTGCTTTTGTCTGCTAATTTCTCTAATAAGGAGGAAAAGTCTTGTGTCGCTCCTGTTGCGCACCGCGAGCGCAGCGCGTTTGTTTGCGCTCTTGTCAAACTATTGCATGTTTAATTGACACCTGTTGCGTGACGTCGTAATGCTCTGTAGCCCGGTAAGTGTATCAAAATTGTTCAAACTTTATCTCGAGTGATTTTCACAGAACTTCCCCCCCACCCCCTCCCCGTAATGGACAGCGCCGGACTGTTTTGGAGTATGTTCACGAGGTGAATGAAACACAGAAAAACCCTGGAAACGCACATGCCGAGTTAAATTAATCGGAGGTGGAATTGTTTCATATTTTCTGAATTCATTACTTTATATGCAACTTCAAAAGAACATCGCGTAGAGCAGAAGACCAGGTTCAGCTGTCAGGATTTCAGCTCTGGAACTTTGGAGGAACTTTTGGAGACCTACACTGAACGGATAGATCGAGATCTGCAAACAAGTAAGTTGTAGTTACTATCAACCCTAAAAGTTGTATTGTTTGGAAAGGATGTTTGTTGATGTTGCCTCAAGCTTTTGGTTGTTTTAGGAGAAGTGTGTACTTTTCAGAAAAGTTTGTACCGGCCAGCGAAACTTACAGGCTTCATAGGCTACCCTCTTCATCTCCAGGTTCCTACAAAAATATGTTTTTGCCCAAGGCACAGAGAGAGCGGGGAGTTGTAACACCATCGGTTTGAGCAATTAGAAATGAGCTACAGGAGTTGAAATCTCTGTCATACATGTCCAGCACCTTCCTGAGGTGACAGTGCAAGCTGTAGGACTCTGTGTTTAAATAGAACGGGCTTAAGTGACATATTTGGAGGCAAAACTGTATAATTTCAGGTCTGGTTTATCATTTGATTTGCATTCATGTTGACGAATATTAAATGACAAACTAAGTATCATCTGAATCAAAAGGTTCTCTTGTTTAACATCCACAAAGGCTTTCCTCTACATGTTTTAGATAACAATAATAATAATAAAAAGACCAGACAAGGGAGGGTTGTAACTTTTTTCAGTGTAGGCTACTGGACCCACAGAGACTGCGAAAATGGGACAGTGTATGGGTAGCGGTGAGAGTGACTAACATTCACACAGTTATGTTTTATGTATTTCTACATTTGTTATCCCTTTTTATTAACAGTTTTACTTGCAAAATGTTTTTTTGTTTGTTTAGCTTTTGGATCAAATTTGCATAGGAGTGATATAATTGTAGTATTATGTTGAGCAAGTAAATTACCACAATAGGCTACATTCGTTCACATAATCTGCATGTTTTCTATTAGTGTTGCAACCCTCTTTTGTTGGCTACATGCAACCCTCCGCACTCTTGTATGGTACCTGACATTCATTTACATAGTTTAAGGATGAATTGTAGATTTATAAAGTAGCCTGATTAAATGTAGGTTAACAGATAAATATGGAAATCTCTGCATTACAGACGTTTGAATGTTTTACAACACTCCCCGTTCTCTTCTACTGCTATAGAGTCTTATTTACACACTTAGATTCTCTAGTAATTGTTGACATAAAGAACACTCATATCCTGTTCATTTTTGAATGGTCTAAAGTTGACTCACTCTTTGAACAGGTCATTTTAGACTGGGATACTCTGATCATCTGAATCACTTTCCTCGCAGCGGATGTGGGGCACATCTTTCAAACTGAGGTCAAATGTTTGAAATGATTTTATCGGGATCGTGCCGTGATTTTCTTGCGAAAACCGTTCATGTGATGTGTTGAAGCTGAGAAAATGATCGACAGTTGCTGACTTTTGCTGCAGTTTTTAAATAAGCCATCTGTAGTCTGTCAATGAAAAAAAATTCTCGGCCATTTGAGAAGCGCCAGGGTTTCAAATTATGGGAAGCCAGACTTGAACCTCGACGCCAGGATTTTAAAGCGTCTATTCTTTTACATATAGCTGATGATACATATATGGCAGTGATATATGACACAAATTGGTCACGCCTCACCATGTGTGTAGTATACGCATCAGAAAGCTGCTTTGCTACATTTTCTAATGTCTTCATCTCAAAGTTTTTCTCAGATTTTATTTTTTTTATTTCAATATTTTGCATGCAAAGTGCCCAAGGCATTTGCATTATTTGAATACTATCAAGGACTGCTTGTAACTTTATTTGAATCAGTTTGCTTTTACAACAATACTTTAACAGGCATGTCATACAGACATTTGAGCAGCTGGAAGAACATCGGATTTTATAGGACATACAAACAAAGAGATTTAATGTAGGCCTATTGAAGAATAGCAATCAGTGAATTTTCCGATGTATTTTTAAAGGTCAACAAACTTTACGCAAACTGTACAGTGCTTCTGTTTTGTTTCATTATTATAAATATTTCTTGTTTTGCCCTCTCAACAGTATTTGGGTTTCTATGTGTTTGTGTAATGTAAAGCTACCTTTCCAATGCCTCTGGAACGATAAGAAGATTCTTGTCCGCTCGGCCAAAATAGTTTCTAACCGCAAAAATATAAACAGGTGTCCTTTAACCAAACATGTGAAGATTTAGATGTACTCTGAGGCTCTCTTTTATCAGTTCCAACTGAGGAACAGACAGTGGGAAGCAATATCTCCTGTTGTGTGTATAAACGCTGGCTGCGGGTTTCATTCCCCTGTGTCGGCCATATAATTCATGTGTTTGTGTTTTACCTTTTCTCCCTGCCAGAGACTGTATTTGTGCAGGTTTAATTGATATATGCGGGGCTTGTGTTAAACGTATTGGCCAGATATGCTGTGTGTACGTCCTTATCGATACTTTACAGTGAAGTAAACCTTATTCTCACACACGTAATGTAGCTACTTTCTCCCTCTTAACCGACCACTTTCAGGACTTAACTGAGGTTAAGAGGGTCCCCAGAGTCCTGTGCTTTAGTGGGGAGCAACCATTTTTTTTTTTCTTTTGAAATCGTAATACTCCCTCTTTTTGAATAGGACGGTCCGGGTAAGAGCAAACAGGCACTTGATTGTTCCCATTTGTTCTGCGGCAACACTGTGATTTGAATCAGCATGAATCTGAAAATGTGTTATCCATGGTGTGGTAAATATCTAGAGGATGTATAAGGAAGTGTGTTTGTTGAGGTTTTCCTTTTGTTAATTAGTTTGTGGCCGTTTTCTTTGATCACGCAGCCTAAAGCCTCGTTTTTTAAGGGAAGGAGGTCGGATATCTGATCAAGAACTTGCTGTTTAGCTTTCAGATGTTTTTAGTCTTGATCCTACCTCAGCCCAGGGTTTTCCCCTTTTCTCCTTTATATGTGTCTATCTGTTTTTCTGTGGTATTTGGAATATGACGGGGGCTGGGTTGATTAAGACATTGATTCATTTAATGAAATGTTTGAGTTCTGGGGTGGAATGAGAAGCTGCAGACACCAGCCGTGTTTCTGTGGCCAAAGCTCTGGGAAACCTCTCAAAAGCTGATTCGGAGAGATAAAACCGTCAACAGCCCACCTGCACAAGCCAACCTGCCTCTCTTGCCTGAGCATTCGGTTTCCAGTCATGGATGATATTCTTGAATTCCTTATCCACAATTGCTCCTTTCACACACACATACATACATCCCCTATCATCCACAGCACACACGGTTTGGCTCTCTGTCTGTTTTTCTCTTTCTCTCTCACTTACCTTTCTTTCTCTCACTCTCAGGAAAATGCACAATCCGAATGCATCCTTTCCTTGAAACATGGCAGTAGGAAGCAAAAGCGATCTGTCAGGTTGTACTTTGTTGTTCCTGATCACCATGATCCAGATGCCTCTCAAAAGTGTGATAATACTCCCCACCAGGCCCTGCGGTCCATTGAGAGGTTGGGTCTCTTTCTTTTAAGTGCAAATAGTACCACCCCCTTCTCACATGCTCTTGTGTTGGCCTCTGACTCTATCATGTAAGCTGTTCTGTCAGTGATTTGGGGACTGATAAAAGTGCCCACAGCCTGGCCTGAGCCTGATGTGTCTGGCATTGATGTGTGCATAGGACGCTTTTATCCACATGCTAGGAAAAAGATGGTGTGTGGTGATGTGTGATCCTCAAGATCAAATGCAGTGGCGGAGCTAATGTTTTGTGGATGAATTTGGGAGGATGGCCACAAAATTTGACACATTTATTTAACTTGAGCTGTTTATACATGCATACAACTAGTGTAAATTTCTATAATTACATTTTCCTGTAATATATAATAAAAACAAAAAATTTCTGGATTGGAAATGCTGCAAGGATGAAAAATTCTTGAAATTTAGCAACAGCGTTTTTTATATAATATAGATATATATCGATATACCATATTGGCATTTATCTTATTTACATTTTGCTGTATGTATTTTTATATTTATATTTCAATATATGAACAGTTGTTTAAAAATTATAATTTTACTTTTTTTCTTTTTTTTTCAAAATAGTTGCAAAAGTCTAAATAGCGAGAAGGGCCCAACGTAATTTGACCACACTTATTCAGCTACAGCTTCTATATATAAAGCTTCTATATAAAAATGTATATATACACTTTTATATATTTCTTTACATATTTATTAGATTACATTTTATATCAGTTTTAGTTTTTTTTTTTTACGCTTCTCTTTGGGATAATCTATGTAATTCTGTGGAATCGAAATGTGTTAAATATAGAAGACCAAAAAACATTTTTATTCATAGCTAAAATTATAAATTAGCCAAAACATTTAATAAACAACTACGCAAGGGGCGGAGGATGTGTGAAATGGCAATTCTGCAAAGTTCGTGCAGATTCTTGACTATAGGTCAGACGTCACGTGAATTTGAGCTTACGGGATCATCGTTTTCTCCCTCTCCCAGACTTATAATGCCGAGTAAACTAAAATCTTGACTTGCTGAGCAACTATTTAACAGTTCTGCATTGCACTGCACTTGTTTCTCACTAGAGATTATGGGCTCCTGACTGGAGCTGTTTTCTAGCTTGTAATCATGTCAGAGACAGTGTTAATTGTTCAGATGCTCACAAGAAGCTCCAACACCAGGTGTGCACTCTTTAAAACATGCCACTGTTTCAACACCGCCTTGAAAAATAGGAGCCTATGTTCATTGATTACAGAGATCCAGACTGAGAAATGCTCATGTTTGGCTTCCTTTCAACCGCTGAAGGGCATGGCGTATCAACATCATGTCTGAGTGAGAACGGGCCTGTCTGTCTGTGTGTTTGCCTTCATCACCTGTGCCACGCGTCAGCATCTATCGCTCACACACACACGCACACATGCGTATTGACGTCCTTTCTGGACACAGAGACAGTGATCAGCAGAAGTGCTGCATCTCAAACACATCATGAGTAATGCTGAAAGTACAGTGCTGGGTTTGTTGATGCGGATTTAGCATGATGTATATAAAGTGCCAATGAACAGCTGTCATAAGCAGTGTCACTGCTTGCCCTTAAGCTTGTTTATAGCTAGCTACTTGAGTAATAACACACTTTTTAATGGCACAGACATGGGAACTCTATCGCCCCCTTGAGTTTACTGTAATGTTAAGTATGTACAATAAAACTCTGCGCTTGCATTCATGCTTGATTACTAGTGCAGTACATTTATGGCCTTATAGTTTCTGTCTTCTTTTTATAAAAGCATGCTCTGACCACATCCGTAAAACAGTGGCTGTGGATGTTACCGGCAGAATAAAACATACATGATGTTTCTCCCCACCAGGATGTATTGTCAGTGCACCATGGCATTGACCCAGTGTAAACACAGCTGTATGTGACACTTCTGGCCAGCTGTTAATTTGTGAGTGTGTGTTCACCTCTGAGTGTTACGAGAAGATTCCCCGTCGGCTATTTAGCAGAATTCAGGGATATTCCCGCACATTAATCAACTATGCAAACGACTTCGTGCTTATTTAAGTGTGATAGAGATGTTTTTCAGAGGAGATGATCGATTTTACAGATATATAGACCCTGTTTGTGTGCATGTATAGGTGTGTATGTTTAACCACTTTAATGCCTGTGGAGTCCTGCTCTAGATTTCGAAGTGTTGTAATAGATAAAAGCCATGCGTGTGAATCTCTCCCCCTCGCTGTTAGATAATGATGTGCAAAATTGGTTGTCTTGATGGTGAGTCTTTGAGTGTGGCCTGGGCAGCAGGAAGGGTTTGAAGCGCAGCAGGGTTTCTGGAACTTGTTGAAGGGTGCAGGAGTGGATGATGTGCCTCTTTCTCCTGGTTTTATGCCCTAATTGAGCTCTGCTATGGCTCTGAGCCTGGCTCAGCACTGTTTACAAAGTCTCTTCTGTAAGCTGGATATTAGCAGACTACGTGTTTGCGTGTTTGTATGCGTGTTTGTGTATTCACATGTACATATTTACAAGGGATGTGCACCGGAGTGCTTGAAAGCGACAGCAGTGATGGATCGTGAAAACACTTTTATTTGCGTAGTATTTTTGTCTTGTTTTCCAGTGCAAAACTAAAGATTCTTTATTTATTAGTCTTGTTTTATGAGAAATGTTCTAAATTCAGTGAGTTGATGTTAAACCTAAAATCGCTTTTTGCAGTGTATCAACGATAATGGGTCATCATGTTTTTTATTTTGTGATTTTTTTTTTTTTGTTCCCTCTTTTGTTGCCATTTTTGGCTAGAAAGAGCACCATATAAGTGGAACCGGGTCTTGTTTATATTTTTATATTAATTTTTATAAATAATTTTGTATTATGTTTTATTATACTATATTATATTTTTTTGTTTTTAATAACATTTTAATCGCTTTTTTTTTAATAATAATGTTAACCTAATTTTAAAATTTAGGTTGACTATTACTATACTAGGATGTTGTCTTTTCATTCTCATGTGTTATTGAAAGTTTTGTTTTTGCATAAAAAAAGTGTAATTTCAAAGCATTTTGATATGAAATTCCAAATAAAATCACAGAAAAGTTAACGCGATATTGTTCGATACAATGCAGTGGCCAAAGATGTCCATCAACAAGCTGACCTGTTTTGATCTTCCCCTGGTACTGTAGTGGTTAAGCTAGTTAAGAAGTCGAAGGTGATGATACCAGCACAACAACATACCCTGCTGGAGAGCAACATCAAAAACATGCTGGTCTTCTAAGCAGGGTTTGATCAATCTGTCTACTTGTCTATACTAGTTTTGCATTAGGCATTCTAGCTCACAAATGGAAAGATTTCCTTTCAATCAGTATTGCCAGAGTTTTCATTGGCAGGGTTTCAACGTGCTTTATCTCATGAATGCATTAAGTCACACTTTTTATACTTAACTCATTATTTCCCCATGATTTAGGGTAAAACTACAACATTTTAGTTAGAAAATGTTAGTCTACAGCTGCACATAACTATAGATCTAAACCAAAAAGTTCTTCTCCTTGCACTATGACTTCAGGCTGCATTTCATCATATGCGATTGTTTCTGTGAATACTGTTGGAGAGATTCAGGTGTATATGCATTTATGAATGTTGCTGTAGAGCAAATGAGTATTATTATGCATTATGCATTTGTCTTTTTTTCTACAGCGATGTGTTGCAATCAGAGGCTTCTGACAGGGGCAGCACTAAAGAGCTGCCGAGGGATTTGGGTGAGAGCGGGCCATTAACAAATGGCCACACAGTCATCAAACTGTCAGGCTCCCCTGCCAACGGGTGCCTTGAGAGGGCGTCTGCGGCGACATTATTTTGTCCAGGACGGTACTTGACCTCAAAATCGAAAACAGCTAATTGAGCCACCCATCTTTGCTCGATGACAACCAACTTCGCCATCTTCAGATGACATAACGGATTGTTATCTGTAATGACCACAAATTTTGCGCCCAACAGGTACCCCCTAAACTTTTCTGAGGCAGCCCACTTGAGAGCTAGCAGTTCAAGCTTCATACTACTATAATGCCTGTCGTTTTTCTCCGCATTACGTAGCCGTCGACTTGCATAGGCGATCACTCTCCTAGAGTCACCTTGTTGTTGGTAGAGGACAGCACCTAAACCCTCCCTACTAGCATCCGTCTCAACTACAAACAGAAGAGAGAAGTCTGCAAAACCCAAGACTGGAGCCGAAGTAAGCTTCTCCTTTAACAGTTCGAAGACTGTACAACACTCCTCTGTCCAAAGTGAACAAAACTCAGGTCTCTTAACCATACCCTGTTGTCTCAGACAAAAGTTCACCAGGTCATGAAGAGGACCTGCAATTTTAGAAAACCCTTCAATAAATTTCCTGTAGTAGCTACAGAACCCTAGAAAGGACCTTAGTTCTTTCACTGTACTTGGTATCTTCCATTTTCTCACAGCCTCTACCTTTCCTGGATCAGTTCCAATCCCTTGAGCAGAGATCTGATGACCTAAGAACTTCACCTGTTCTTGGAGAAAACTACACTTATCAGGTTTAACTTTGAGTCCAGCCTCCCTTAACCTACCCAAAACCACTTCCAGCCTCTTGAGATGTTCCTGGAAGATAGACGAATAAACAAGGATATCATCCAAATAGACCAGCATAGTTTGAAATATCAAATCCCCCATTACGGACTGCATGAGGCGTTGGAATGTGGACGGTCCGTTACAGACCCCAAAGGGCATACGGGAGTATTCGAATATCCCAAACGGGGTGGTAAATGCAGTTATTGGTTGGTCTTGCTTCCGCACGGCTATCTGATGGTATCCGCTAGTCAAATCAATGGTTGAAAAGAATTTCGCACCTTGCAATGTATCGAAACTCTCGTCGATGCGAGGTAAGGGGAAAGCATCTCGCTTTGTCTTTGCATTTAATCGCCTGTAGTCCACGCAAAATCTCAAGTTCCCATCGGTCTTCCGCACAAGTACTATGGGTGATGCATAAGCACTACTACTAGGCTTAATTACCCCCTTCTGGAGCAGCTTGGTAATATGCTCCCTGACTTCACTATACTGGGTTGGTGGAATGCGACGGTAGGGCTGTGTTATCGGTACATCATCTACCAAATGGATCTTGTGCTGCACTTTGTCGGAAAACCCTAATTCTTCATCACTTAATGCAAACACATCCACGTACTTCAGAAACAAAGCTTTAAGCTCGGCTTGCTGCTCGGCAGTTCCACCCAAACACAACCCATTAAATAAGTCTGGTAAGCCCTCTGTCACCACTTGCCTCTCTTCTGTGCTTACGGTAATCTCCTCCACCCCAGCTGCGACCCGCTGGAACTTTACTTCACAACCCTCTCCAGAACATAAGGATTCAACAGGAGAGAGAATACCCAGCCTGGTGTGAGGCTGCAGCCATATATCCTTTGTGGAGAGATTCACAACTCGTACTGGAAATAACGGTGTTGAAGTGGAAACAAGAGAAGGTACCACTATCAATCCCTGAGGGAGGGGAAACTTCCCAGGTTCCAACAACAGGTTGGAGAAACCCCCTTGACAACTATTCCCCCTTCCATTGACTATCAACGTCGAAATTGACCAAGCAGGAATATTCACTGTCTCCTTCCCAGCTACATGTGCAACAATCTGTTTCTTAGCTCGACTGACACTCTGCATCTGCTGGAAGACTTCTCTCCAGTCAGACTCTAACTCCCCCCCTAAAGTAGTATCGAACTCAGCATGCACTAACTGCCTACACCTACTTATAATATTCATGCCGATTAGTGCCAGCACCTCAGAAGAAATTCGTCCATCTCTAACCACCAGGAATCCACACTCAGGCAGGGTGACACCCATAGTTACAACTGGTAGTTCAAGATAACCCAAATATGGGATGTCTAATCCATTAGCGGCAGTAATTCTTAACCAACCGGATGTGGGAAGCATATCCTTATCTTCACCAGCCAAGTGCTCTTTAAAGAAGTGCTCAGAAATTGTACTGACTTGGCTCCCGGTGTCACGCAGACATGACACATTCACACCTCCAATTTTCAGGTTGACTACCGGACACCTTCCCACAGCATGTCGGAGTAGTCGATCACGATTTGAATCAAGGTGAGTTGAGCCAATAGCTTGCCCTCGCATCGCCTGGCTCATAACGACCGAGGGTGTGCATTTCCCTGCTGTGAGGAGGATGACTCATCGTCCTCGACAGCTGGTTTGTTTTTTCTCACACAGTTTCTCGCTATGTGCCCGACACCACTACACTTAAAGCAAATAGGTTGGCCGTCATCAGAAAATCTAGGCTGCATTGTAGATTTAGGACGATTTAAAGATTCGGGCTTAGGGCAGTGTAGAGTCAGCCTCTGAACAGCTTGAGTTAACTCCCCTATGGCTTTGCCCTGCTTTGTTACTACTTTCAGAACATCATTAAGTGTAACAGAGCTTGCTACAGGCATCACCATAGCTGCACACTGAGCTTCTGTAGTCTCAGTGCTTACACTACAATTACTGGCTACTTTACTAGCACGAAGTTTGATATCTTCAAGAGACCACATTAACGATTCATCCCTTACTTCAATCAAAGTGGACTGTGACTTGTCCCTTACCAACTTACGAAGTTCCCTTCGGAGTGCTACATCCCTGACTCCCTCAATGAACTGGTCTCGTAGAGCAACATTAGCATTGGCAATTGCATTAGAAGACTGCTTTAAAACAGTATTCAATATCTGTGAAAGGGCATGAGAGTATGTACGGAGGTCTCCACCCTCCAGCTGTTTGCGAGTGTAGAATGTCTGTAATAGCTGGGCCGGACTACGTTTTTCTCTAAAGGCCGCTCTTAAATACAAGAAGATGTCCTCTGTTTGTGGAGGCTGCCCCCTTGCCTTAACCTAACCTCTTCTACAGCAGCACCTTTTAGCAGGGAAAGAACAAAATCAGCTTGATCTTCAGGTGTCTGGTTTCTTACGAGCAGTACTCTTTCCACCTCTTCAATAAACTCATCCCATTTCTACATCTTTGCGAGATCGCCACTAACTTGCTGAATTTGACGTTCTCTGGGCACATACACCTAGTCCTATTTGGTTCTCTACTCAGTTTGGCAATAGCTGCCATAGCTTCAGCATGCTTTCTACTGAGCTCTTGTATCTGTTCTTGCACATTACCCGTACCCCAGGCACTAGCCGCACCATGTACTACCCCAGCCTCTTCCTCCGGCTGTGACATGTTGATGAAAATGTACAAGTCTTTCACAGTTCTTTCACCCCCACGAAGTCCTTGTTAAAATGCTTTGTTTCTCAGTTCAAAGGATATGCTGTCCGTAATATGTACATGACACCCTCTTCCTCTTCTGCAGAACACACATCACTGGCTTGTAGTTCAACAGCAAACAGCGATGTCTCCTCTTCCTCCAGCTAGCCCGTCCCTTGGCCTCAAAACTGTCAGCCGACGTCTCCAGCAGCTGGACAAACACTGCACAGTTGACCACACCCACTGCGAGTCCTGCAACTCCTGCAAATGGCTTCCAAGCACTGCATTTCTATAATTTTAGTGGCCATTACTGTAAATCTACTTTTATGCCTGTCAAAGGAGTAAAGCAATAACCCAGAATTGATCTCACTGAGATGCAGTCTATTAATCTGCTCAAGTCACTGTCACTCAAATTGTCTCACTCCCAAAATGAAAAAAATAAAGATAATATGTATCTACTGATTATTCCTCTCTCTCTCTCTCTCTCTCTCTCTCTCTCTCTCTCTCTCTCTCTTCTGTGGAATCTTGAATTTTATTAACAAAAAGATAGACAATAGTAAATAGAAATAAATTGCATAAGATGCATACAGTATAATGTAAGTGATAAAGCTGAATGTTGCTATGGCAGAATTACATTATCTATGAAAAGACAGTCTGTTTCTCTTAAACTAATAAGGTGAAAAACCCTTATTACACATCAAACAAATAAATGAAGGATCACTTGTTATTAACAGACATCAGCTATATAACATCTAATGCAAAATTAAAAAATCATATATTTTCCCACTCCATAACCTATAATGACCAATCAAAATCCAGATTCATGACAACTTCATTAATAAATTCATTCATGCAATAAAAAAATAAAACTGAAATATCACATTGCATAAGTATTCAGAACGCTTTAGTTGAAGCACCTTTGGCAGAAGCCTTAAGTCTATTTGGGTACGACAAGTACCCCTGGATTAGGATATTTTCTGCCATTCTTCTCTGCAGATCATCTCAAATTCTGTCAGACTGAATGGGGACTGCTGGCAGACAGCCATTGTCAGATCTTTCCAGAAATGTTTGATTGGGTTCAAGTTAGAGCTCTGGCTGAGCCACTCAAAGACAGAGATGTCCCTACTGTTAGCCACCTTGCATTGTCTTGGCTGTGTGCTTAGTGATTGTCCTTTTGGAAGGTGTTCCTACCCTGACCGGTTCCCCAGTCCCTGCCAAAAACACCCCAACCGCATCATGCTACCACCATATTGTTTCACTGTTCAGATGGTATTGTGCAGGTGATGAGCGGTGCCTGGTTTCCTCCAATAACTCTTTCCTTCTGCTCATGGGGACTTTCAATGCAGCAGATGTATGCCTCAACACAATCCTGTTTCTGAGCTCTGCAAGAAGTTATTTTGATCTCACGGTTAGATTTTTGCTCTGATATGCATGTCATCACAAATCTAGTTATCACAAATCCTTTTTTTGTCATTATGTAGTATGCAGTGTTGGTGGATTTGAAAAAAATAATAATTTGAAGCATTTTAGCATAAGTCTGCAACATTACAAAATGTGATAAAGGTTCTAATTACTTTCTATAGGGCAAGGATTAGCGTTTTGGAGACTGGATGGATAAATGGATGTGATTTTCTCACCTTCATATTTTCCAAATCCTTTTGACTTTCTTCTGTGGAATACAAAAGGTAACATGTTGAGTAATTACTTGCCACTCTTGGCATTTATTGAAAATGAATAGGAACATGGAAGCTGATTAATTGACGATATAAAAAGTATCAGCATCATAAATGTGGTTTATAGGATTCAAAATATTCCATGTTTATTAGCACTTTGACTCATTCAATCACTCAAGAGCAGCCAGTACATTATTCTAAATATCTTCTTGTGTGACCCATAAAGTAAAAGAAAACCTTACAGGTTTGGAACGACAAGAAGTAAATGATGACGGGATTTTCATTGCTAGCTGAACTATTCCAATTCTAATGGGATTAAACAGTGAGAATATAGCTGCTTATGACTGAAATATATATTTTCATGGCATTTCTCTGTACTCACCAGAAATATTTTGCAGTCTGTAACTGTAATCTCAGAGGACATGAGAGGACTGCTTCAATATTTCATCAAGCAAGTAACCATGGTGTCTAAAAAGTGAATTTCTAGACACATAGGTCACTTACTGTGGATTCACATATCACAGAGGCAACGAATAAAGGCAGAAGTTGAGACAGACTTGCGATCAAGGGAATACAATAGCAGACAGATGCTCTATCTGCAAAGTTGCCACTAAATCAATATTTGCTGCTTAGAAAACAACAGTTGACACCAAATGCTGAGCTGTGTAGTCGGACACTGGAGAGATGGTTGGACATGTAAAAGCAGTCAGTCTGATAGTAGCAGGTCAAGCAGGAATACTGGAAAATATCCCACTGAAAACAGCCCTTAAGCCTACCTGACATTAAATCCTATTTGGTTATTAGGCTGCTTGGGTTCTGTGCAATAGGGCTCTACTCTACTGAAATGTCACGCGTTGGACAGGCTTTAAGTTCATCCTCAGTCTGAGTGCTCATTTAAGGACTTTGCTTTCCATTAAAGCCCCAGCGAGACTGAACCACACTGCTTCTGACCATCTTCAGAAAGAGCGCTGAAAGGTTCTTGAAAGAGTGTGATGTTGTGATCGCACCATGGCTTCTCGCACTCCCTTGTGGTCTTCTCTGCAAGGGTTTGTGATTGAGAGCAGTGCAATAGTGTAATAAGGGAGTCTACTATTACCCTCGAACCTAATATGGTTTAAGCCACAGAGCTAAGAGCTTTTTTTCTGTTTCTTTTGAGTGAGGGTCTCCATCTCCCTCACGGCATGTCAGATAGCCAGATAAATCTGCCTGCCTGGCATTCTGCTCTGAATGGACGGAGCCATTTTTTCTCTGGCTCTCTTAGTTGATTGATGGGATTGTTTGGAGTCGAATTTGTATACCTTGGCTGAGATGAATGATGTGAACAAAGTAGTTTACAGTGGGATATACTTAATCTCCGAAACACAGATTACATTAAGTTGCCCATTTAATTATTTCCGTGTATTTGTGCAAATTATTATAATTAATTTTTTTATTAATATTACATACCATTCTGTGTCATAAATCTTATATATTTATTATAAACTGACATCATACAGCAATGATTTAGTGGTAGTTTCTGCACTATTATCATCACCAAATGGAACTGAAATCTTTTTTTTCAAACTGATTTTCTGAGCACAGCACTACATACTTGTATCAACACATTTTCATGGCAGTTTGTACTGTAACTATGGTGGCTAATCTGTTTGAATGTTTATACAATCTGCTTACACCTCACTGACCTTCATACTTTTTTCTAAAAAACATGTTTTTATGTAATTATTGTACATTGTACAAATTCATACAAAATCATCACCTCATAAAATAATTTAATATTTTCTGGGTTAATCCATGAGACTGGGTTTGGAAAATACACACATCACTTTTTAATAGGCAAATTGTAAATTTTAAAAATCCATTGTTTGTCCATAAATATTTTGGTGAGTGTTTACAAACAGCTCCAAGGAAGACATTAATAATGATGGGCTCATATAAGGTCATAATTTAGTGGCGCGCATTAATAGTTTTCTAGGCATTCAGGTAAAACTGAACCAATCAGAATTCTCTGCACTGGAGACCTCAATCATTTTTGCTCAGATGTCATTGTTGAACATACAACAGCCACATTCGGGGCAGTAAATAGTGAAATTTCCATAATGGGGTCATAAATGGCATCTTCTTTCCGCTTTTATGTGTCTTCCTCAATAATTCATTTGGCACTTCACAGACACGCCTTTTGTATCTTGCTTACAATTTTGGTTTATGGATTGCTGTTGATAGACACAAACTGCATCAAGCCCTCATATTGCCACCACACAAATAAAAATTATTTCCATTTCAATGTATGATCATTCAATTTCTGCTCTTTTTTCTTATTTCTTTTGTTTTGCATGAATCTGGAGCTTGATTTCTTTAATTAGTAAACCTATTTCATCTTTACGCTTGTGTTGGCACATTTATGATTTTTTTCTTTAAAATCTGCTACAATATGCCAGATTTGTTTGTAATGCGTCCTAGATACTGCTAATGAATAAACACATTTACTTGTGATTGAAAAATATTTCAAGGTAAGCAAATATATTTTTGATCAAATTCTTGATACCACAATGTTCCATTAACCTGCGATGAGAGCAAATAAGGACATACAGTAGTTTAGCTAAATAAATACTGCAGATCAATATTGAAAATCAAATTGCTGAAAGAGGTTTTATCTACAAACAACTTCTAAATTACGGCTTTTATACACCTTAAATCTTCCTCCCCAACTAATCAAAGCACTTGTCCATCCTCCCTTTCTTTTGAGCTATTTGCATTGTACCATTACAGACAGCCTGCACAGATAAATGTCAATATTCTTTCTCCTGAGAACTGCTGGTTCTGAAAAGGGGAGTCATTTAACAAGAGCTGTTATGAAGGCCTTTGAATAAAAGTGAAAGAATTGTGGTTTTCTTTAAAAACGCATTGCACCTTGTGGTTCATCCATTCTTGGCTCTGAATCAATATGTCCATAAATATGATCTTGTGGCCAGGCAGAAAAATTTACATCACAAGATCAGTGAAACTATAGGCGGCTATTTTATTTTAAAGTGTGCTTTGAAATATAATATTAATACACTGTTTATTTTAAAATACATACTGTACATACATGTGTACAGATTATTTTCAGGATAAGTCTGAAATAATGTCTAAGTATGAATAAGGTATACCTGCCTATAGAATAAAGATTAATTTGTTAGTTTCCTACAATGTTTCAGTTCATGGATCCAAATGTGTTTCTGATGTCTGACTCCAATTTGCATATCTAACAATATAAACAACAACAATGAATAATGTGCTCACCGGGTATGAGAGAATAATTAGATGTTCAAAAAGGAAGATAAAACAGGTCATATGAGGGAAATGGGTTAGCTTGAGTTTGTATTTATCATGTGGCAATTCAACGGCTCGATCAAGCATCTGGAATAACATCAAGGTTTTAGTTTTGATGTGCAGCTGATAATTGCATAAAACTTAAATAAGAATTTTAAAAATGATATATTCTTGCTCATTTAAAAAGAATGAACTCTGAAACATGTTGTTTGTATTTATGAGTTTAAAATATTTAGAATAAAGCTCCTGTGCTCTTCTCCTCAGATGTAATAAATGGAAACACACTGATGAAGATGTGCGGGGGAGCTGTGTCACGCCATCTTTCTGAAATAAATGGGGGCCTGTTTATTTGTGGCACCCATGGGTAACATACAAGCAGACAAAGCAAGAGCTTCTTAGGAAGAGAAAACAACACAGAATCTAATCTATTGTTCTGTAATGCACCTCCAGACTCACTATTAAGCTCATCAACCACATTTCAAAATTTCATTATGCCACCAATTTGCCTTCTTGCTGTGCCCTCTGTGAACGATATTCAGCTTTAAAAGCAGTTTAAACAGAAAATTGGCAATAACACAGGTTTGGTAACACACATATTGCCAGTTTACATGGCAAAACATTGGCTTTAAAGAATGTGGACTACCTGATGATTCCGAGCACAAATGTACAGAATCCTTGTCCATCTTCAGGCCTCACATCTTTCAACAATGATTAATCAAAAAAGTGTTTTTTTGTGTAACGAATCAGCTCATGGGAAATATGAATAATTAATCATAACTAGTTATAATTAATTATGACTATTTTAGATCCGCTGTAGATATTTAGCTGACCTCTCAGGGTCAACTGTCTTGTCAATTCTAAGAACGTTAATTTCCTGGTTAAGGGAAATAACTTTCTTACTGTACAATTCTACAAAAGCTTGTAGCATAAATCTGCATGATTAAGTGACTCCAGTTATGAGCAAACAATGAACCACGTCAAGTGTGATACAAGTAAGGTTTTATTAACTACATAAACACTTAAACTAGTCTAACATACTACATAAACACATAAACTGGTCTAACATACTACATAAACACATAAACTGGTCTAACATACACAAACACACACACACACAAAAACAAAACACACACACACACACACAAACACAGTTTGTATAGGAAAGGGTTAAAGCTTGACCCTCTACCGCACGCATTATGATAGACCTATAGAAAAAAATATTTGAATATTTTTCTTTTCTTAGAATGGCTTAACTTGAAGTGCTGTAAAAAAAATTGGGGAAAAAATATTATTTTAAGGTACTTTATATGTTGCCATACAGTAACAGCATACAATAGTGGATCTAATTTAGAATAAGTGTAAGCTTACTTATAATTAATATTTCTCCTCAGAAATGTTGTTTGTGTTGATATAATAGGTGCTATTATAAGCTTTAACACAGTACTTAAATAATAATAAATAAATAAAAGCACAAGTTGTTGGAAAGTATGTATAAGGTGTCAATTATATTCTTTTTTTTGCTGAATAATGATTTATATTTTTTTAATTTCATTAAAGTTTTCATGAATATTCTCTAAACTGCAAATTGTATACAGTTAAACCAAATATAAGACTGTAATATCCTTTATCATCCCAACGCGGACATAAACCAAAAACATGGCAGTTCATGAAAATTCAGCATTCTGCAATCTGTTGACGGGAAGACATGAACATGAGCCCTACCGCCGCCCCCCCCCATAATCCTTGAAACATAACCTTTTTTTTATGTATGAAACTTCACAAAGCTGTTTTTTCATGTGCAGGAAGAGCAAGTTCTGCTCTTTTCTTCTTTACCTTTCCATAGAATATGGCCGTGCTCACTGATGTAATGTTACCTGTATTCATATTTAATCAAAAGTAAAATTGCCATTTCAATTTGATTATATCCATAATACAAATTCCATTAACATATGACTAATCAACATTATTTCACTAGTATTATTTTTCTATATTATGTTGTTATTGTTACAGCTTAACAAATTGCAGCTGACCTTGCTAGCTAGCTAAACTATTGTAATAATGTCATTCCACTATTGCACAGTGTTGCCGCTTGGCAACATACATTTGAATGATTTACCAAAAACGAATTTTATAAAAACTTTTTTGAGAGGTGAATATGTCATCATAACATCATAACAGTGATGTTTTAGTTTTTTTTGTAGAAGTGACACGGACTGGTCTTTGTTTGTTACTGACGTTTTGGTTTGCTTTAAGCAACTACCGACAAGAGACGGCAGTCTGTTAGAAATCTCGCCACAGAAATTGCATGTCATGTGACTTAATCAAAGCATTCATTGGCTAAACTAAGGTCTTCTCTTTCCAAAAAAAAAAACGATAATTGTTTCCTTAAGAGACAGTGGCAAGGAAAGACACAAAGTGTATGTTGCCATAGGGTGTCACACCAATGGCGTAAGTGTTAACCCGTTTAAAGAGAAGAGAAATAAACATGAAGCTATGGTACCATTTGATATTCGGCAGATCTACAGCCTGAAGGAAACATAATTTTCTTAGTTCAAACACACCTTTGTAAAAGGTGTAAATGATACTTAATGTATCAATTAATACGACTAAGTTTGATACTTGCAAGTCTCGTCTGTCTGAAAGAAAGGCTTGATGCAATCTGAACGTCCCAGTGATCCTTGCTGAAGTTGGTCGATGAAAAGAACCAGTTTGCGTCAGAGTAACTTGATGAATGAAGAAGACAAGGCCGAAGGCCCTAGCGCACAACTTAGGATGGTCCTGGAGCATTGGAGCTCACATCTTATAAAAACCTAACAGAACCACCGACCCTGGGAGTGTCCCTGGTGTGGGCCTTTAAGTTCGGAGAAGAGTCACGCCTCTCAAGGCGGGCTTGTCCAATGAGAAAGGAAGAAATTCCAAGTGGGAGGTTGCAATTGCTGGAGGGTTTTATGACCCTTTGTTCGAGGGCATGGTAATTTGCATATGTAATTCGCTTGGGTGTTAATGCACAAACTAGTAAAGTTTCTTAGAACATTATTAATATGTTGCATAGGTATCAACATGTAATGTGCACTCTCAATTAGATCATCCGAATATGAATTCATAGATACTAAATATGGTAGGGTTATATATATATTTAGCGGACAGGAGTGAGTGTTTTGATCATAAGCCTGCATAACAGTATACAATCTCAAAGACAAAATACACTATGACAATAATATACCCAATGACCTGTTCATTCAAAGAAAGGTTTTCCTATGAATTAATTAGTAGAAAAGTCAGTTTCTACTGTGCATTGTGCCTCTTGCTTTGGAAAATTCAGTGAGAGTCTCTCTGCTCACATTCCTTTGGGCAATAAACCCAGTGATATCCGCGTTGGTTGCCATGGAGCCAGGGGTCTGTTCGGCTTCCTGGGGTGTTACGCATTTTTGGGGGAAGGGTCCATAGGTCCTCATAGGGCTTGTTAACTGAGGGGTGTTACAAGAGTATTTGTTTAAATCTAGCTAACAAAATATATATTGTTTGTTTGATTGGTCCAGACGCTACAAATTCCCCCTCTTCGGGCGTTGTTGTCCGTAGAATCGACAACAGCGAGCGACGTCAAAGGTGAAGAACAATCAGACCTGCCACTCATGGCTTGGAGACAGTGGTGGCTCTCTGGCTGTTGGTGCCTCCAGGCGTGGTTGTGGTGCCGTGGTGGATGCTATCAGGTGGGAGGGGGGTAAGGTGGAGGTGGTGCTCTGTGTTATGAGGCCTGTAGCAATGTGTGGGTCCTCGAGCTTATGCAGCAGGTGTCGGGGCTGTGTCCCCTGTCATCCTGAAGTGAGTTAGTCTGGGTAAGATGGTTGTTTGTTGGTGTTGTTAGCCAGTAGGCTATCTGTGGTATCCACGATGTGGAACAGCCGGGTTAGATTCTCACTGGTGAGAGTGCAGGTGGTTTCAGGGATTGCCGGGAACTGTTATGGAAATTCTATAGTGTGTAGAGAATTTCCGACAGACCTAGTGATGATGGCAGGAAAGCGACAGGTGGTTGTGAGCTCTCTGCTTTGCACAACGTCACTAGAAATCCGATGTTTGAGGTGTCGCTTGGCTCTTGTGGCGGCACCGACTTGAGGTTGCCTGATTGTGTTGGTAGAGCTTTCGCTGTTGGGCATGTGTGCCCGTTGCTCAATCCAACGTTGTCTTGCTGCTTCTGGGGTGTAGACTGGTTTTAAGAGATGCTCCTTTGGAGGGGCCTGATGCTGTGTTGCAGCCGGCAAGGAGTCAGAGGTTTGTCCTTCTCAGTACTCTTTAGTTGAGTTTTGTTCAAGGAGCTCTTTTGTGTGTGTCAGCAGCTCCTGTAACCCAGAGGTAGGCGTGTCCTGCTGTCCTTGTGTAGCCTCCGTTCGGCACCTGTGTGAAGGTTGTGGAGGAGGATGTTGTGGTGGACTGTTGTTGGACATACCGTGGTGTTCGCAGGGTGAGGACGGCCTTTTTCATGGCTTCTGCCAGTGGTTGGTCTGGAACCTGAGTCTGTGTCCATGGTGATGGCTCTGTCCTTTTCTGGCTAGGGGCTTTCTGTAGAAGGGGTTTGCATTGTGGCAATGCTGGGTGCCTTCTGGTGCCCCCTTTGGATTCTGAATTGTGAAGTTCAGAATCAGCAGCGATCAATCCCTGTTCAGACTCTGGGTCTGAGAACTCCTTTATGATGGCTTGTTTAAACTGATGGTGAGACTGCAGGATCAGTTCCTTTAATGTCCTCAAGGTCTCTGCAGTATTTATGTTGCCAGATGTATTGTCTCTGGCCAACTCGTTGGGGTCTGTGGGGTCACACGGTGTGTGTGTCTGCAGTGATTCGCTGGAAAGGTCCCTGCCCACCCCCTTTTGGCTGTCTGGTTTGTTTAAACGTGTGAAGAGTGGCTCTCAACAACCCCCCTCGCAAGGTTCGACTCTTTGGCTGAGGGGGTCTGTGGCCTGCTGGCCATGGGAATTCTGTTTTGTGTTTTCAGGCTGGCTTGCGTTGTTTGGTTCGCGGGGTACCCAAATGAAACTTTTGTTTTCCTGCAGGTGCAGAGGTTTTCAGGGTTTTCAGGGATCTGACTTGTGAAGTGTCAAGCAGAAGTCTTTGGCTCCCTTTCCCCCCTTTCGTCGCTGTGCACAGGCGTGGAGGGCTTGCACTGCTGGTGATGCGATGTCTTTTGCTTGAGTCTATGCGCAGTCGGTAGGAATGTTTAAATTCTTTCTGAACCATGTCAAGCTTCTCTTCAATTGCTGTGTCAGTGTTTGCACCTCAGCTCTGGCTGCATGCCGATGGTCTCCTAAGGCCTTAGATCTGGTGTCTCTCTCATTTAGTTCCACATATGTTGTTTTAAGAGTGACTTTGTTTGAAACAGTTCTGTTTTCAAGTCCTGTCTGATGGCTTTTTAAAGCGGCGCTTGGTGTCTAGCAGCTGTTAGAGCCTCTTGAAGACTGGTGATTTCCTTCTGTCGCATCATTCTGTGAGGTTCTTTGTATCCGTTCTGTGCTTTCTCTCGTTGATCAGGTGTCAGTTCTCTGCAGAATTCTTTGACTTGCAGTTTCAGCTCATTTACCTCCTGTCTGAGGCCCTTGAGGGTGTGGGCAGAGGAGAGGATGATGCTGGTCAGGTGTTCACTTATGTTGCAGTCTCGCTGTTCCTTTCTTTGCCATTGCAGGTCGTTGGCTGCTTTGAGCTGAAGGATGTCCATTACAGTGCTCTGCTAAGTTTCCAGGTGGTCCTGGTGAGCTGGCAGGGCTGGATGTCTGTGGAATGTCTGCGACATACTGGCACACTTGTGGGAACACCAGAGAGAGTAAGGGGCAAGACAAATGCAAGTACGTCCAGCGGTGTTAAACTATCTCTATGGGGAACGGCTGTGTAGGCCATGTAAGGTATGAAATAGCTGGTGAGAGGCAGCTAGTGAGGTAGGGTGCTATGTTTTCACAATTTCACATGTTTTCGTGAACACAAAGAGAGAGTTTGAGTAACTTTGTTGAGGGGGCCGTAAGCAGGGGTCAGCTGATGACCGGGCTATACATGTAGTCAAACTATTACTTAAAACACTGATGGTTCACGGGTTTGGTCACTATGACAAAACTGAAATAAAATAAGATGAAATCAAAAAAGAAAAGAAAAGGAAGATTTTACCTATTTTTTTTTTTTTTGCTAGGAGATATGGCTAAGCAGGCGTCATTTGTGGGTGGTGCTGCAATAGACTCATAAACCTAGGGTTAGACTGTTCGCTAAACTAGCAGGGACCCACCAAATACCTCATCAAAAGAAAAAGAAAAAGAAACAGTAGGAATTGTTCCTAGTTCTATCTTGGCCTACATTGTGTTGAACAGTAGCTGCCCTTCAATGTATTAGGCCTGGCACTGAGGAGTGAGGAGAAGTAGAGAGGAAACAGGGATTAGGCTACTAATAACCTGTATAACTCATTAAGGAAACAACAGTTGCTAGAAACACTGTAATCCTATACAAAAAGCGAAGATAATGATGGTGAAATAACTAAAATAAGGTAAAAGTAGAACAAAACAAACAAAAGGGGCCCTAATAGCGGTAGGACTTAAAAATTTGATTTAATTAAATCTTAAATTTAATACAAATCAATTTAGCTGAATTGGTACATTTGTGCTAAACAAATGTAAATAAATGCAATAAAATTAAAGAGAGGTAGAATAAAGTCAAAACTAAAATAAACAATAACACAAGTAAGATCCCAACAAGCTCAATCTCTGAGGAAGTGAAGGAGAAAAGGGAAAAGGAGAAGGAAAAGGAGAGCATTTCTATACAGATTATGCTTATTATTTGGTGCTCAGTACGATAGTTACGCCCTAGTGTTTGTCTAGATGACTTGTGTAAAAGGGTCATAAAATTAGGGCACATGTTGATAATAAACAAATCAAAAATAGAAGTGTTTCTGGTTCCTTTTGAGGTTCAGAGAGAACATCAAAACAAAGGGGGTATAACATGTAAATGGATTTAAAATTAGCTGACTGCTATTATTAAAACAAGGTAATCAATCTGGTATTAGGAACAAATAGTAGCACTAGTGATTAGTGTGTTACTAAAAGCACCCAATAACTTAATGATTCTTCTCTAGAGAGACAGTTAAGATGTAATTAGCTAGTAACTAAGCAATAGTATTCAGGAAGGATACATCTAAGATAGTTAAATTCGCTGAGACGAATTGCAGATTGAGAAACATAGAAAAAGAAGAAAAAGAAGGAAAAGAAAGGGAAAAATCAGAAACCAGGGATTAGGTTAATTTCAAATTACTTCACACTGCATACACACATGCTGTATTTAAAAGCTTCAATTAAAGAGTGTTAACCCCTAATTGTTAAAGCTATTTGGTAGCTTAGCCTAAGATGAAACTATGCTAAGTCGTGTTAGCTTAGCTGCTTCAGGTGTTTTGTTTACAACATGGCATCACCAGGTGCTATGTGGTGTTAGCGCTTCCTGTGATAAGTTGTTGTCATGGTAACCAATGCATGCCAGTGTGATTCAAACAGTTTAGTGTCTGCCTATTTCTGCCTAAGAAGTTGCCCACAGTTTTAAAACGTGGTGCTTTCAGTCCTTCAAGACTTGTTGCATTAAATAAGCACTTCTGTGAGTGCTTCTCTAATGTAACAATAAACTTCTTGCACTTGTTTACAGAATTACAAAACGGGTTTACTGTAAGTTAAAACCGGTTTAAACATATATGCAGTTATGTGTGCCTCACACATGAATACTAAAGTACAGTATTACACCTTTAATTTCACTCAGCGAGTGAAACATATAATGACCACCAGGTTGCTTGTATACTGTATATGCAGTCAAAGTGTAGATTAATTGCTTCACTCTAATTATAATCTCTAAGGCACTTATGCTGTAGAAAGAGGAGCACACTCAATCTACCTTGAGATAACTGTACTGAGATTTCTTCTTCAAAGAAACAATTTAAACAATACTGCAATTTTGTGATTTCTTCACTAAAGCATATTACATTATGGTACAGTTTGGACATGCCGCTGAGCTGAGATTCAGACTTATGCTTTGTCAGAACAGATTTATGCTTTAATACTGAAATTAGGGTTCCTTTGCTAAAATCAGATTAACCTTACAACGATGCCATTAAGCACCCACTAGGTCCTCCTATGCTTGTTAACTGAGGGTGTTAAGAGGATTTTTAAACCCTATCTAACACAATATATATTGTTTGGTTTGATTGGTCCAGACCTACATTGTTTATTTTTGTCACAAATCCCGGGCTTCAGGCAGATTGCCACAGTCATTCCTCTCTCCCATTACATTGACTCTCACAAACACCACACAGACTTTTACAACATCACCCTGGCTGCATTTCCCCATCAACCATTGCAGCACGATTACACCCACACAGCGCATGCCTGATCCCACACATCACCCACACAGCTGTATCCAATCAGACATGCTACTTAAGCCATGGACTTCCTCTCTCTCACTGCTGTGTATTGTTCTGCATTTTCCACTCACCTAGTGTTAGCGGCATTACAGAGTCTAGTGTCTTGTTTTCTTTGTCTTGCCTTGTCTGTTTCCCTGTGTTCTGATCACTGCCTGTGGACCTGGATTGAGTCTCGCCCAATTGGATACTGTTCTCCCCTGCCTGGACCTTTGCCTTGTACTTGGATTATCCCTCTTGCCTTGCCATCAATATACCTGTTTGCCATTGTCTGACCTATGCCTGTTTTTGACCACGTCTCAATTAATAAAGCCTTGCAGATGGATCTGCACGCTTCCTGTGTTCCGTCCGTTACAGAATACTCGGCCACACAAGGATCCAGCAGCTGTTCAAGTGTACATTGGCCAGGTATGGACACGGCAAGGATTTTGTTAGCCCTTAGACAGGGCCTGCGATCACTAGAGAACAATGTTCGCGGATTTTTAGCCATAGCACACTATTCTGATCTACCAGACTGTCTTTTGATAGAGATTTTTTGTGATGGCCTTAATCAACCTCTACGATCTGAGCTTAGACGCGAGGGTCCGCGTTCGTCACTGAGTTGTTTTTTGGACTTTGCTTTGTTGACTGTTGGCTCTCTATTCACTGTGGTTATCGCGGAGGACCGCGACACCGCACTCACTCGTGTAATGGCCCCCGCACTAGATTACGCTCACAAAATGGCGGACACAACAGAGCCCCGTTATGTGAAAGCTGATCGTCATGAGTCAAGTCACAGTTGTTCTTCATGAATCAAGTCAAGTCACAGTTGATCGTCATCAGGCAAGTCAAGTCACAGCTGATCTTCATGAACCAAGTCAAGTCACAGTTGTTCTTCATGAGTCAAGTCAAGTCACAGTTGATCGTCATGAGTCAAGTCAAGTCACAGCTGATCTTCCTGAGTCCAGTCAAGTCACAGTTGATCGTCATGAGGCAAGTCAAGTCACAGCTGATCTTCATGAACCAAGTCAAGTCACAACTGATCACAAATCCGGTCCGTGGGCTTCAGGCCGATTGCCACTAGAGGTCATTCTCCCATTACATTGACTCTCACACCACACAGACTGCTACACATCACCCTGGACTGCATTTCCCATCAACCATTGCACTGATTACACGCACACAGCTGAATGCACTGATCTCTCACACACACACACAGCTGTATCCAATCAGACATGCTACATAAGCCATGGACTTCCTCTCTCTCACTGCCGAGTATTGTTCTGCATTTTCCACTTACCTAGTGTTAGCTGCATTACCGAGCCTAGTGTCTTCTTTTCTTTGTCTTGCCTTGTCTGTTTCCCTGTGTTCTAATCATTGCCTGTTTACCTGGATTATCTCTCGAGTCTCGCCCTATTGGATACTGTTTGCCCCTGCCTGGACCTTTGCCTTGTACCTTGATTATCCCTCTTGCCTTGCCATCAATATACCTGTTTGCCATTGTCTGACCTATGCCTGTTTTTGACCACGTCTCAATAAATAAAGCATTGCAGATTGATCCGCACGCTTCCTGTGTTCCGTCTGTTACAATTTGCACTAAGCTTTTACTTTGTTTATTAGTAGCACTTGTTTGTGTTTGTACAGTAAACACTTTTCCTTGAAGATAAAATTATGTTAATGGTGTGCTTACCATCTGTTGATCACGACAGCATATGTGAAGCTAAAGCACTTTTTGTAAGTTGCTCTGGATAGGAGCCATAGCTGATTGTAGGTCCCATTTAGGGGGGCTTCATTCTTTCTGTGTTTAATTTCAGTTCCCCTAAATATTAGCCTTCTTAAAATACACGATTATGTTATCTCTCTCCATCATTTTCAATGCCAATATTTTACTGAATCCAAAATTGAAAAATGAAAAGCCCCCCTAAGCATAAGAATGTCTGCTTAGTGCCTTAAATATGTAAATGTAAAAATGTCGTTTAAACATTCAAGTGGTAATAAGATGGAATTTTAACTTAATTGTTATACTGTTGAATCACTACACTACAATCTTAAAAAACAAAATACCATGGAAACAGGAATTGCAGGGAATTTATGGGTAAAAATTACCCATTTTTTCTATAAATATCTAATAGATTTGTCTATCTTGAAAAATACTCCAAAAAGCCGTTTTGTGAGTTTTTTTCCCCCCAGTCAATTCAGAGACAAGATGATGAAAGGTCTGTGGAATCTAGTAAAGCAGCAGACTTTACTTTGCAGTTGTTAATAAAAATAAAACAGAAGTAATGTCAATTCAATAATTGTGATTGCTCACAATAATCCAATGGTATAATCTAAATATGAATTGGGATTCACAGGGTAACTTTTTTCAGAACAGTTCCCTGCATTTTACTTTCTGATGTACTTCAGTGAAACAGGGCCATTTTATAATATTCACATTATCTTTTTATTTACTTAAATGGAGTTGGCACTTAATACGCTCTTTTCAGTCACCAGTGCTAAAAATGCAGGTTATGCTTAATGCATTGCCATGATAATACTGATAAATTTGATGATGGCAGCTATGTTGGGTCATGAACTTTGCTCTATTTTTAACCACTATGTACATGCCAGCTGGGCTGATTCTTGCCTTTAAGCCTAAAGCATATTAGCATATTACAACATGACCTTATCAAAGGTAATGGCAAATATGAAGGCGTCTGGCCTTTGATGGTGGGCTGTGTATATGGATGAACTAGAGTGACCAGATGAATATGATAAAAACCAGTGGCATGGCCTTGTGGGTAGTGTGAATACAACTTCAGCATGATGTTTACATGCGGGTAACCCGAGTTGAAATCCACCCTGGTGTACTGTATGTTAACTGTTTTCAACAGGTAAGAAATGTTTCTTGAGCACTAAATCTAAGCATATTATAATGACTTCTGAAGGATCACGTAACACTGAAGACAGGAGTAATGGCTGCTGAAAATTCAGCTTTGTCACCACAGGAATAAATGGTATTTTAAAATAATGTTAAATATGACTGTTTTTACTGTTTTGATCAAATAAAAGCAGCCTTGGTAAGCATAACAAACTTCTTTCAAACACATTTAAAGATTTCATACTTTTGAATGGCAGCCTATGTTTCTACTGTATTCGCAAGAGTCTGTAAAGAAAAGCAATAACAACAACAACAACAACAAAAACATTATTTATTGAACATGACAATACATCTGATCTTTTCACACGCTACAATGAGTCATTCCTAAACGTATCATGGTAATATTGAAATCCAACACAAAGCAAATGCTTTGTTATTTTGAAGTCATCTTAATAATTTTCTCCTGTTTGATGAATGGCAATAGAACTCTTTTGTCAGATTTCAAACAGGGCACGTTGGTTTTTATAAGCTGTTCAAATGGCTGACAATAAAACACTAGCATGTCTTTTTTTTATTATTATTTTGCACAATTATGCATCTGCATGCAGGATGTTTAGGATGAAAAAATTGCACTGCTACGTCTTATGATACAATCTGACTTTCAGATAGCCTCTCAATTTAAAATGTTTATTTCCAGTATAGCACATCTACATTTCACTGTATTATAGGCCAGTTTCTCATGTAATAATTTACATATTTGGCAGAAAATGAGGGTGATTTACATACTATGCAATGTCATAACTGGGGTCATTTACAGTACCTCACTGTTTGAATATGTAGTCTGGCTTGCTTCTGAAGAGTGAGACTTCAAGCTGCACACAGTGTTCATTTGTTTTGCTCACCACTCACCCCAGATGTTTAACCATATGTGCAACATCGCTAAAGTACAACTAAAACCTTTGGATTTCACAGTATTAAACCCGTGTCATCCCAATCTGCAGCTCTTCCACTCTGCTGCAAGAGATTACAGCTAATGGACAAGCCACCATCTGTCTGCAAAGATCTGAAAAATAACAGATTCAAACCTTTTTCAAAAAGAGATTAAACATAGATTTCAAAATGCCGGCAGATTATGTGGGATGGTATTTTTTGTCAATGAACGTACTCAGTATATATTAGGTAGGACAGTTTCAATGAAATGCATGACCTATTTATCTATAGTATCTGTGGTTATCAGGTTTAATTAAACCAAGATTTATCAATATGATTTTCATAATGATTCATTCAGCTTACAAAGTGTGTAGATGCATGTGGCATACATTTTTATTTATTTATTTGTGTTGAAAGAAGTTGAAAGGATGACCAAATCTTTCCACATAAAAAAAGAGATAAAGCTTCCATTAATGACTTAAATCATATTCTTCATATAAGGATTAGAGACAGTACACAAATATGGATGAATGTATTCAAGCTGCTCTTATTAGTTACAAAATCAAGAGGTTGACATAAAGGTTAAACAATATAATGTTCTTGTCTCACTGCTGCAGACAAGGATGTAGTCGTAATCTTAACTCCTTCAGAAAAAAACAGATGCCAGTGAATGTTCATGTGTTGATTAAATATGAATTGAGAGGCACCATCTGCCTTTCCTCCAGATTAAACAAAGCACGTTGATATAAAACAGGTCTTGAAAACCCCCTGGATGCGAAGCATAAAAGGCGATGGAGTTGTATTGT
Organism: Sinocyclocheilus anophthalmus; assembly: GCA_018155175.1. Classification (NCBI taxonomy): domain Eukaryota; kingdom Metazoa; phylum Chordata; class Actinopteri; order Cypriniformes; family Cyprinidae; genus Sinocyclocheilus; species Sinocyclocheilus anophthalmus. The sequence continues at coordinate 136,120 of JADLZN010001472.1, read as the reverse complement.
CATCTTAACTTCCCCAGTTTTAAGAAATAAAAGCAAGACATTTCTTTTCACTGTCAAGCAACATTGTATTTGTTTTATGAAAGATGACTGGCAACACAAAGATTAGTTACAGAATACAACCAATTGGTGAAGTAGCCTGTGCCGACCAATATGTGTTGATCAATGTGTGAATTCAGTTCTAATAAAACATATCTCAAATCAAGGTAGCTTTTAAATAACCAAGAATGTATCATGGCAGTGTTAAAATAAGTGTAATGTCCAATGTAATGTCTTCTTCAAATATTTAAAATATTTAAAACAACACTCTGTGATTAATTCTTCTTGGATACCAACTTTAAAATAATCCATATAGTAGAGTGCAGCTGTAAGAAACCTTTGAGCTTACCTGATGGCTTGAAGCAAACAGAGGTCAGAGACATAAAGCAGATCTTATGTTTTATGAAAGACTGGCTCATAGATGAACCTCAGTGAGGTGCGTAAAGAAAGGATGTACATGATCTTTAGAATTCATTGTCTTTTTTCTCTCCTTTAAGCACCTGATACTGTGCCATCTCTGCTTAATCAGAAGGCATTGGTCCAGAATGTTCCCATTGTTGCTCTGTTCCCCTGATGAATGTAAAAGAAAGCAGGAAATTGAACTGCATATTCTTCATGCATTTCTGTTGTGTAAGCAAATCTATCAAACTTTGTTTACAAGCTTTGTTTGGGTCATGTACTGTAAAACAAAAGACTGCACTGAAGACATTTGCTGCTGGTCTCAACATTCTGATGTCTATATATAGGAATTAAACTCAGCAGATTGTATGTGGTCTATACTATAGGTCAGGAGAAAGCAGGTCTAGTTAGGTGTTTTCTCTATTTTTATTTAGGCAAAATGAAGTGTTAGTTCCATCCTTAATGCTAAGTTTTGATATCATAAAATGTTTGCTACAAGTGAACAAAACTGCACTGATATTATTTCATTATGCATTTAATATAATGAAGGTAGCTAACCAAAAGACTGAAAAGTGTTCCCAGCACAAGGGAATTTTCATTAAAAGTTGTCCGGTTTTTATTAGAGCAAGTGGTGGAATATGTTTTATTTATTGTAATTTTAATGTAATGTAATTCGATATCTGTGAAAGCATTCAAAAAAGACAATATAAGTCATTATAATCCGTAATTATGTCCCCACTGGATGCAACAAATGCTTCGTTTATAATGGGTTTTATTGTTTTTGTCTCGTCGGGCCGGGACACAGCATCACAATATGGTAAGGGGCGTAACATTTCCGTCACAAGCTTCAGGTATTCGGCCAATCACAATGCAGTGGATAGCTGGCCAATCAGAGCACAACTCGCATTTCAGACCGATGAACTTTGTAAAAATCGACGCGTTTCAGAAAGGCGGGGCATAGAGGAGAAACAATAATGTACAGTATGTGGAAAATAATGTGTTAAACCGCATAAACACATTGCATTACACCAAATGCACCAAATAATGTTCTTTTTAGCAACATCATATGACCCCTTTAATTTAATTACAAGTACATAATTTTTGGAATCTGATTACATAATCCAGACTACATGAAAACAGTACCCAGCTCTGCATATCAACCATGAAAATGGTTAATCTCCACATACTGTACAAAACAATGAGGAAGTAGCTCAGCATCAGAACAGATGCTGTTTTAAGGTGAGATATTTTCCCCTCTATCTATTATGCCCAGCAAGAAAGCAAAAAGGACGTGAGGACAGAGTTTATTGGCTCAGAGGTCTGGAGGTCAATGACTCATACTGTATGTACCTGTCCTCGCATTACAGTGATAGATATTTTCATATGCACTAACCCCTTAAAGCTAAAAAGAAATTGAAATGTATGAGATTTATCATAATTTATTTTCATACCGCCTGTGTAAAACAATTCTTCATATCTGTCTGCAATATGCATGACATATTATATTACTTCATAATGTTGCTACTGGTGCATCAGAATTTGATCATGTCCAATATTTCGGCTTTATGGTGAGAGCAGGTTTTGCAATCCATTTTATATGAATCTGTGTCCTGTGCTTCTCTCCAGGCAAACAAGTTCTCAAGCCTTAAACATTAGCTTTTATTTCTGTGTCAAAAGATGAGCAGATTCTTTTGCCCTCTAGAAGTGAAGCAAATGCAAATTTTCTAGTGTCTTTATGATCTCTACCTCACCCTCAGCCCATCTGCCTGAATGTTTCTCAACTGACCAGAGTGTTTTGGAGTTGCATCACCCCATATGTGCATGAAAAACCTACCTTTCACAGTTCAGTTGGCTGCAATATAACTTCTGTTTCAGTCAGCATGCTTCTGCAATGCTAGATGGATGCTGTCCAATCGTACTGCTGCTGAGAATGCTGATTATCCTCAAAGATCAGCGAAGGATGGTAAATTATCATATAATTCATGGCCCACATTAAATTGGCTCTTAGGTCCCTCTGTGTGTTACAAGTATGGTATTTAGCACAAGTATTACGCCGCAAAAGAGCATATATGGCATAGACTCAAAATAAGACATACAATTCAATTTGGGCATATATCTTTTTTGTCTTTCGAATGAAAACACACTATACACTATATACTGTGTATACTTTCATGTTTGTTCAGCGGTACTGCAGGGAGTCTGCTAATTATAGTTTGATCTCAAATAAAAAATGTTGTGGCCAAAAAGATAAAGAAGAAATGACAGTTAAGCTGAATGTTGTCCTTCGCAAATTTAATTTATTAAATAAAAATGTTAGAATATTAGATACATTATATAAATTATATATAAACTATTTATGCATGGTTATTTCATCATTAGTTCACCCTTTTGACTGTGGCCCGATTGTCCAAATAATTTTTTATTTATTGTTACTCTCAATTTTAATATATATCTGAATTTGAATATGTATATTTCAAACTGAACAATGCCAGTTGACCGTGGGTTATTGTAATAAATACACTTAATTTCATTATTACAAACTTCATAATAATGTGATCAAAATGTTCCACCAAGAAGGAAACTAACAACATGAGCTGTTCACCGAGCATGATAAATACTTTTTAGTTGCAGGGGTTGTTTGGTCAGGAACTAGTTGAACAAAACTTTTCCTGGCTGCCAAATAAAATATTTATCAAATAAACTTTAACTTAAATTTAAACAATAAAAAAAAACATCTGAGTAATCAGCGGTGTGAAGTATAAATATTTAATATTGAGATGGTGATTTAACCTGTTTCTTTATTCCTTATTGTAAATGAATTTTTAGAGATCGACACTTTCACAAACCGACACTGCAAAACTAAATCTTTACAGAGATATCGAAGGCATTTTTAAGCAAACTAATATAGTCTTTCAAATTTTTTTTGAGATTACCATATGCTTTCCCTTAATCGATAAAATATGAATTTTGTTTAAAAAAAGATTGTTAGAAAAAAATATAAATATAATCACTGACTGACTTGAAAAGTAGCCTACATTGTAGAATTCTATGAAGGTATACCTGAAAGTCATACATTGTAATTATTGATATGGATATATATATTCCTTATAGAAAATATAATATTAACTAATATCATTTTGTGTAAAATGATATTGATATATAATATTTATATTACAGTTTTTTTAAATTGCTAACAAGCGTTTACCAATACTTAAAGTAATTTTTCTAAACTCTTAACACAGCAACACACCTACATCATACAATTAGCCAAATAGTTAATTTTCTGGCCAAAACCGCATTTTGTTAAATAAATACAAACTCTGCATTTCAAAATGCTGAATACCTTTTTCTACATATATTAACTCTATCAAAACACAGCAAACCTGATTCAAAATCGAGTCATTCGGTCAAAGCATTAGCACTAGTTTCTATCCAACAGAAACATAGTCAATCATAGCACAGTGACTGTCAAAATACTAACAGTTGATGGCTTTACAAAAACTACATTACTTGTCATGTTTCTGTTCTACCTGCATATAATAGAAAATATAAAAATCCATAGTTTTTTTTTGTAATTTAGCCTTCAGTTTACCTTCAACTGAAACCCATTTTACATTTGTAAGTGTTGGATGTGTTAATTCTTGGCAACATACTATCTAAAACTGAATGAGCCATTACTTTATAGAATGTACAATAGAAAAAAAAATAGGGTCCCCTATGCAGAAATTCAACTGGAACCTTTATTGAAATTGCTCTCCAGTGGGTGGGGGTTGGATGTGGATGGTGCACCCCATGGTAGCTGATGCCAGTGATCAACAAAAATTCCAACATACATGGCCTTTGGTTACTATGCAAGCTTGTTTCCACACAGAATAAAAAAGTAAAAACAGTAACTGTGACCTTTATATCTCATAATTTGGACTTCTATTCTTGTGAATGCATAGTGCACACGTCTTGCAATTCAGAATTTATCAGAATTGTAAGATACTGTAAATTCACCACTGCAAAACAAAAGTCAGAATTCTGAGATAAAGTCACAATTACCCTTACCCTTTATATTCCATGGCAGAAATAAGCTTGTTCCACATGTGGAGGAAAACAAACAAATAAACAAACATAAAAATGCACAGTCCAACGCACATTCTCACTTCTCTCCCATACCTCTTCTCCCTTTTTTCTGATCCAACTACTTCTCTACCTCCTACAACTATTCCTCCCCCTCTCCCAGGCATTATTTTTCTTTCTCTCTGATTCTGTGTTGTTCTGCATTCACAAAACCAATTCAAAGAGGTATTTTTTTACTCTATGTTGATGTAATGGAAAGAGCATCAACACCTTACTATTTTTCCAACTGAGACTGGAATCAGCTATTTCTAAATATTTCAGTGATCTGCTACTTAAAAATGCTTATCAGTTTTTTCAATACCTTTGAGCTGCTGTTGTTGCAGAAGTAGAAGCTTTATACTATATTTAAAGTTTGGAACACTAGGTCTTCATTTCTGACATGCTGTGTTTAAGCAAAATAAGACTAAAAAGATCCATGATTTTGGTTGTGGGTAGCTTGTATAAGTCAAGTCACCTTTATTTATGTAGCGCTTTTAACAATACAGATTGTGTCAAAGCCACTGAACAGCATTAATTAGGAAAATATTGTGTCAATAATGCAAAGTGACAATAGTAAACATTAATTTTTCAGTTAAAGGCAGTTCATTATTGAATTCAGTTATGTCATCATTCAGCTTAGTTCAGTTTAAATAGTATCTTTGCATTCATTTGCAATCAAGTCAACGATATCGTTGGAAAGTATTGTCCCCCACTAAGCAAGCCAGAGGCGACAGCGGCAAGGAACCAAACCTCCATCGGTGACAGAATTTGAAACAAACCTTGGGAGAAACCATGCTCAGTCCGGGGGCCAGTTCTCCTCTGACCAGACAAAAACAGCAGTTCAATTCCAGGCTGCAGCAAAACCAGACTGTGCAGAGGACTCATCTGGTTCCTGTGGTCTTGTCCCAGTGGTTGTCTGAGACAAGGTCTTTACTGGGGATCTGTCTCTGGGGCTCATCTAGTTATTCTGGTCTCCACTGACATTCAGAGCTGTTGTGGTCATCTCTAGTGCTGATCCACCATCTGGTCTGAATATACATACTGGATCCGGGTGACTGCAGCGACCATCTGATCTGGATACAGACTGGAACCCGTGTGGCTACGGTGACCTCAGAATAAGAAAGAAACAGACTAATATTAGCGTAGATGCCATTCTTCTAACATGTCCATGGGATGTCAATCCCGTGGCAAAAAAACAGAGAAACAAATAGAGAAATAATTAGCGTAGCTGCTGTTCTAACCAAGTACAATTGATTTGTTTAACCCAAACTAAAGAATAATAATGTGCATTGATTAGATATAACTGCAGTACAAGATCATGAGATGCATTATTTGAATGCTTGGCCAAATAGATGTGTCCTTAATCTAGATTTAAACAGAGAGAGTTTGTCTGAACCCCGAACGTTATCAGGATGGCTATTCCAGAGTTTGGGAGCCAATGCGAAAAAGCTCTACCTCCTTTATTGGACTTTGCTATCCTAGGTACTACCAAAAGTCCCAGAGTTTTGCGACCTTAGGGAGCGAGATTGTAGCGTGGTAGAAGACTAATTTAGGTACGCAGGAGCTAACCCCATTAAGGCCTCTAGGCAAAGTATATATTTTTGTACTGTGTACGGAACTTAATTGTACCAGTGCAGCGGACTGTCCACAAATTGTTGGGTAATGGATGATCATAGGTGTTTCTTGACCTGGTAAGGAACTCTAGCCGCTGCATTTTGGACTATCTGTAGCTTGTTTATTGAGGATGCAGGACAATCATCTAGCAGTGCATTACAATAGTCCAGTTTAGAGGTCATGAATGTATGAACTAGCTTTTCTGCATTAGAAACAGGTATCATGTTTTGTAACTTGGCAATTTTTCTAAGATGGAAGAATGCCGTTTTTGTAACATGGGAATATGATTTTCAAAAGACAAGTTACTATCTAATTCTCACGCCCCCAGCATTTTTGTGACTGCGACACGAAGTAACCGTACATCCGTCTAGTTGCAAATTGTGATCCACGAGATTCGGTGTACTGTTTTTTTGGTCCAATAAGTAATATATCTGTTTTATCCAAATTTAATAGGAGAAAATGTTTTGTCATCCAATCTTTTAAATTTTTAACAGACTTTGTTAGCTTAGATACTTTAGAAGTTTCATCTGGTCTTGTTGAAATACATAGTTGAGTATCATCAGCATAACAAAATTATCCCGAAATTAATCCCGTATTTTCTAATAATATTAACAAGGGGCAACATGAATATTGAAAATAGCAGAGGACCTAGGACAGATCCTTATGGCCCTCCATATTTTACTGGTGATAATTGAGAATACTCCCCATTTAAATTTCAGAATCAGAATCAGGATCAGAATGAGCTTTATTGCCAGGTGTTTTCACATACGAGGAATTTGTTTTCATGAAAGAAGCTCCACAGTGTAACAGAATGACAGTGACAGAACAAAAACACAGATAATAAAAATAGAAAAATAGAACAAGTAACTAAGGAATAAAAATATACAAATCGACAATTGTATGTACAGGTATAAAACAATAGACAGTTGTATGTACAGGTAAATTATCTGCAAATTGAAATGTAAACTGAGTATGTGTGTTAGATAAATAAGTGTATGAGTGAATAAATAGTGTGTGTTTCACAGTTATTGTCAAGTGTTCATGAGTTGGATTGCCTGAGGGAAGAAACTGTTTCTGTGTCTGGTCGTTCTGGTGCTCAGAGCTCTGTAGCGTCGACCAGATGGCAACAGTTCAAAGAGGGAGTGTGCTGGATGTGAGGGGTCCAGAGTGATTCTGCCAGCCCTTTTGCTCACTCTGGACGAGTACAGTTCTTGGAGAGAAGGGAGGGTTGTACCAATGATTCGCTCAGCAGTCCGGACTACCCTCTGAAGTCTTCTGAGGTCGATTTGGTAGCTGAGCTGAACCAACAGTTATTGAAGTGCAGAGGACCATATCCATAATGGCGGATTAGAACTGTTTCAGCAGCTCCTGTGGCAAGTTGAATTTCCTCAGTTGGCAATGGAAGTACAACCTTTGTTGGGCCTTTTTCACAATGGAGTCAATTTGAGTGTCCCCATTCAGGTCCTGAGAGATTGTGGTGCCCAGGAACCTGAATGACTCCACTGCAGTCACAGTGCTGTCCATGATGGTGAGTGGGGGGAGTGCAGAGGGGTTTCTCCTGAAGTCCACGGTCATCTCCACAGTTTTGGGCGTGTTGAGCTCCTGGTTGTTGAGACTGCACCAGACAGCCCGCTGCTCGACCTCCTGTCTGTAAGCATACTCGTCACCGTCCTGAATGAGGCCGTTGAGTGTGGTGTCGTCTGCAAACTTCGGGAGTTTGACAGAGGGGTCTTTAGAGGTGCGGTCATTTGTGTAGAGGGAGAAGAGCAGTGGAGAGAGAACACAACCCTGAGGAGCTCCAGTGCTGATCGTACGGGTGCTGGATGTGTATTTTCCCAGCCTCACTAGCTGCTGCCTGTCTGTCAGGAAGCTGTTGATCCACTGACAGACGGAGGTGGGCACGGAGAGCTGAGTTAGTTTGGGCAGGAGGAGGTTTGGGATGATAGTGTTAAAGGCCGAGCTGAAGTCAACAAACAGGATCCTCACATAAGTCCCTGGTCTGTCCTCGAGTGTTGTCCAGAAACATAATGCATCCCATGTTTACCTGCATTGCAATCGTCCACAGACCTGTTCTCTGTAGCAAAACAGGGGGGGGGGGGGGGGTGGGGAGGGAGGGGGGGGGTACTGAATAGGATCCAGCATGTCCTTGATGTTCCTTGCAGGTGGCCCCCCAGTCTTTCAAAAGACTTCATGACCACAGATGTGAGAGCGACAGGTCTGTAGTTCTTAAGTCCAGTGATTTTGGGCTTTTTGGGGACTGGAATTATGGTGGAGCGTTTGAAGCAGCAGGGAACTTCACAATTCTCCAGTGATCTGTTGAAGAGCTGTGTGAAGATGGGGGCCAGCTGGTCAGCACAGGATTTCAGACAGGCTGGTGTAACACAGTCTGGGCCTGGTGCTTTTCTCCTTTTCTGCTTCCGGAAGACCTGGCGCACCTCTTCTTCGCTGTTCTGAATTGCAGGTGTGGGGGAGAGGGTGGTTGTTGGAGGTGTGAATGGTTGTGTGGAGAGGTGTTCAGGGCGGGTGTGGGGTGTCTTTTCAAACCTGCAGTAGAACTCGTTCAGATCGTCTGCCAGGTGTTGATTCTCCGCAGTGCTGGGGGATGGTGTCTTGTAATTGGTGATTTCTTTTAGACTTTTCCACACTGATGCCGGGTCACTGGAAGATAATTGAATCCTTATTTTTTCTGAATAATTCCTCTTTGCCACTCTGATCTCCTTTTCCAGTGTGTATTTAGCCTGTTTATACAAGACATTATCCCCCTTCCTGTAAGCATCTTCTTTGGCCTGACGGAGCTGTCTGAGTTTTGCAGTGAACCATGGTTTGTCATTGTTGTAAGTTAAGTGAGTCCTGGTAGGAATGCACATATCTTCACAGAAACTGATATATGAAGTTACAGTCTCTGTGAGCTCGTCCAGATCGGTGGCAGCAGCTTCAAAGACGCTCCAATCAGTGAGGTCAAAACAAGCTTGTAAATCCTGCTCTGCTTCATTAGTCCATCTTTTTTTCATTTAAATGAACAAGGGGGTAGCGATCGGACATGTAGGATCTAAACCATCTTAAAGCCTGCCCTTGAATACCTGTATAGTTTTGTAATCGATCTATGAGTATGTCATGATCTATAGTGTCGAACGCAGCACTAAGATCAAGTAAAACTAGCAATGAGATACAGCCTTGGTCTGATGCAAGAAGCATGTAATTTGTAATTTTAACAAGTGCAGTTTCTGTGCTATGGTGGGGCCTGAAACCTGAAATTCTTCATAGAGATCATTTTTTTGCAGGAAGGAGCACAATTGAGCAGACACAACTTTTTTCTAAAATTTTAGACATAAAAGGAAGATTCGAGATGGGTCTGTAATTTGCCAGTTCACTAGGATCTAGTTGTGGTTTCTTAATAAGAGGCTTAATAACCGCCAGCTTGAATGGTTTTGGGACGTGACCTAAAGACAACGACAAGTTAATAATATTGAGAAGTGGTTCTTCTGCTACAGGTAACAACCCTTTTAGTAATTTAGTGGGTACAGGATCTAACAGGCATGTTGTTGGTTTAGATGCAGTGATACGTTTATTTAGCTCTTCCTGTCCTATAGTTGTAAAGCACTGCAGTTTATCTTTTGTTGTGATGAATGAAGCTGAAGTATTATACGGTGTAGAATCTAAATTTTTTATTGTATTTCTGATGTTATCTATTTTGTCAGTGAAGAAATTCATAAAGTCATTCATTACTATTAAACTGTGAGGGAATATTTAGATCGGGTGGCGTCTGGTTATTTGTTAATCTAGCCACTGTGCTAAATAAAAACCTTGGATTGTTTTGGTTATTTTCTATGAGTTTGTGGATATGCTCGGCCCTGGCAGCTTTTAGAGCCTGTCTATAGCTGGACATACTGTTTTTACACGCAATTCTAAATACTTCCAAGTTAGTTTTTCTCCATTTGCGCTCAAGACTACGAGTTTTTTTTTTGAGAGAATGGGTATTACTGTTGTACTATGGCGCAGTACGTTTTTCTCTAAACCTTTTTCAATTTGATGGGGGCAACAGCTTCTAATGTATTAGAGAAGATAGTGCCCATGTTGCTAGTCATTTCGTCTAGTTAATGTTTACTTATTGGTACACAGAGCAGTTGAGATAAATCAGGCAGGTTATTTGTGAATCTGTCTTTGGTGGCTGGAACAATAGTTCTGCCCAGACGATAACGCGGAGCCATATAGTTAATATTAGTAATACGCAGCATGCACGATACAAGGAAATGGTCAGTAACATCATCGCTTTGAGGTACGATATCTATATCAGTAAGATCAATTCATGCGATATAATTAAATCTAGCGTGTGATTAAAACGATGAGTGGGCCCCGTGACGTTTTGCTTGACTCCAAAAGAGTTTATTAGGTCAGTAAATGCAAGTCCTAATGCATCATTTGTATTATCAACGTGAATGTTAAAATCTCTGACAATTATCGCTTTATCAACAGTAACCGATAGGTCTTAGAGGAAATCTGCAAATTCTTTTAGGGAATCTGTATACGGACCTGGTGGTCTATACACAGTAGCCAGAGCAAGAGATATACGATAGATTTCTTTTGCATATCTGACAGTGTAACATTAAGCATTAGTATTTCGAATGAGTTAAACCTGTATCCTGTCTTCTGAGTAACATTGAGAATATCACTATATATTGTTGCAACACCGCCGCCACGACCAGTTTGACGGGGCTCATGCTTATAACAGTATCTTGGTGGAGTAGACTCATTTAGACCAATATAATCATTTGGTTTTAGCCAGGTTTCAGTCAAGCAGAGTACATCAAAACGATTATCTGTGATCATTTCATTTACAATAACTGCTTTGGGTGAGAGTGATGAAATGTTTAGGAGCCCAAACTTTAAAAATGTTTTTTGTTCATTTATTTTACATTTTTCTGGTTTAATCACGATCAGATTTTTTCTAGATCCTGCATTAAATTTATATTTTGACCTCACTATTCGGGGAACAGACACAGTCTTTATAGATTGGACAGCACAAGTACTTCTATCATTTAAGCGGGTAGAACAAAAGTCATCAGGGCAGTTATTTGAGATTTGACTTACTAGTCATATGGAGCGTAGCGTCCTGGAGATGTTGTCCGACAGGAGTTCTGCTCCGACTCTGCTGGGGTGCAGGCCATCAGCGCGAAAAAGCCTAGGACGCTCCCAGAAAAGATTCCAATTATTAACAAAGAGCAGTTTCTGTTCTTTACACCATGACAATAACCATTCATTTAAAGCAAAAAGTCGATACGTGGGAAGCGGTCCTGACACGATGATCGTCGTCGCGGGCGATGTGCGGCGCACCGTCTCGATCAGGCTCCTGAAGTCCCTCTTCAGTGTCTCCGTCTGCCGCAGCTTGGTGTCGTTAGCCCCCGTGTGAAGCACGACCGCTCTGGTGCTCTCGTCGCCCTTCAGGATCGCGGGTATCTGCGCAGAAACATCAAGAACATGAGCACCAGGGAAACAGTGTGTGTGCACTTTACCTTCAGCTAACGTAGCACGGACGTGCCGGACGATGGAGTCTCCGATGATCACAGCGTCGCGTTCCGTCTCGCGGAGGGGAGCGAAGCGGTTCCGGGTGGAGATCTCGAAGACCGGAGGCGGCGGAGGGGGAGAGGTCGTCGCCCGGGGCCTGGCTCGTGTCTTCCGTGGCGGGTGCACCCAGGGTCCGTGGTGTCCCGGCACCGGAGTGAAGGACATCTGGGAAGATCGCGTCCTGGGTGCACTGGGCTTGTGCAGAGAAACACACGGAGTAGAGGTGGTGGGAGAGTTAGCAGCGCACTGTATACTTACACCGGACTTGTGAGCATCAGGCCGGGATGTTTCCAGCGCGGCTCTCCGCTCCCTCAGCTGGGCCTGCTTCTCCACCAGATCGCGGATCTGCTTCTCCACGGCCTCCAGCTCGAGCTGCATTCGGGGTATCCTCACCTGCACTCAAAGGTAGACACACATCCGCCATTAAAGCAAGTAACAGTTAATAGTGTATTAGTAATGTAAGCAAGATTAGCGGCAACCACGCTGGCGATGCTAGCGGGCTATATGCCAATAGCGGACTCGGGAAGTCAAAAATAGAACTAGTGATAACAAGGCGCTCTGATTGTTTTTGTTGTAGAATACGATAGGGGATGTATTCACACGTTATAGAAACGAAAATTCTGGTGTAATAAATTGAATTTAAGAAAAAAAAAAAAAAAAAATAAACAATTAGCACAAAAATTAACTTGACGGAGCTCAAGTTCAAAACACACGGCAGCAACAAACAGGAAGTGACGCAGTGTCGAAGATGTAAGAAAAGAAGATGTAAGCATTTTAGAAACATGGCAATTGACTGCATATTATGTGAAAACAACATGAATTGTGTTAATGGTATGGTCACAACTGATGGATGTTGTGCTAATTGTGTTTAGAGTTTTGAAAATGTTGAGATTGGACAAAAGGATGTTAGCAATTGAAAAAAACTGTAAATGTATAGAAAGTATAATACTCTTTACATAAATTAATATTTTAATGACAATGCAATGTAAGCATAACAGAGTACAGTATATGAATGTAGGCCAGGGTTTACACAATACGTGGTTTCAGGGAGTCAACAAAGAGTTCTTAGCCTGAATAAAAGTTAGAAATCCATGTTTTAGCTCATTGTAACCCTTTTACTCAGTCTAGAGCAGAAAACTTCTTCAGTAAGCATCTCCATTCATCACGTCACACATATTTCAAAACAAGCAGAATGAAACAGGACAAACAAAGCCATTGCACTTGTACTCCAAATAATTTCTTGTTTGCAGTCGCATTGGACTCATCCTCTATTCCCTTAATTTATCTGTGTTCTGAGTAATCTCTTCTTCTGTTTTATTTTGCTGCTGCCCTCCGTCCCTCTCCAGCAAGCGCTCTGTATTCAGCAGAGCTGCTTGTCTCCTGGATCCTACACTTTGATCTGCAGGAGAGAAAGCAAAAGAGCCTGCTCGCTGAGGGCAAAGTCACACTAACACATTATTCGCTCAGTGGCGATAAGGAGGCTTTATGCCATTTTGTCCAAAATGCTTTCATTAACATCACTATTTCCCCCAGCTCCTGTATTCATTTGGCCGCAAGCATCCACTGCCAAGTCTTTATCTTCTCAGGGGCATGTGGGAAAAGCTATCTTGTGTGGGGGGATAAAATGGTGCTATATTAGTCCCATTAGCCCTCATTTGACAATCAAAACTTGGTTGCATGCCAAGTTCAGTACTTTTCACACTCAGAATAGTGGATGAAACTTGATGTAGAAACATAAACCTATGAATTCATGTTAAAAATGAAAAGAGTCTGGTCTTTTTTCACCTCTGCTATGAGCAGAGAGGAATATTTGAATCGGATGTGAGTAATAATACAACAAGATTTACAATTATCAAACCAAACAAAGTGACCTTGCAAGGCTAATCCCATATTTGTGGCAGAAATTACTTTGGAGATTAAGGCAGAGATAGGTTATTCAAAATTAAAAACCAAAGCCCTGTTTGCTTAGAAACCACCATAAGCCTGGCTGAAAAGGTTAAATGGCTGCTTGCTTTTGATTAGCTGAATAAGATGACCTAGATACAGTATTGTCTGCAGTCTTATGAGAGACAGTGCAGCTGAAACACTAATAGGCACTTTCCATAAAAATGGCAAAATTAAGGCTTGAAACTCTTAAACATAAGCCATTTAGCCATTTCACTGACAAAAGTCATTTCATTAACCCTGTTTCAGCTCTTAACAAGGGTGGGTAAAATGAGGTTCTTTTCCTTTGTTAAATGTTCATTGTAATTATTGTAAAAGCTATTTTATTTTTACTTATTGTAGAGTTTGCAACCAATTTTGGCAACCATTGAGTCAATTTAATGGTTTATGATATTTTATTTTTCTATAAAGCAAGAGGGTTCGTCATACATGTTACCAGTTAGTGTTCATTACTGTGTTAGTATTCGATTTATTTATATATTTATTAAATTTTTTAAAGTGCGCCTATTATGCCATTTTTAAGGTTCCTAATATTGTTTTGGGAGTCTCCTACAATTGTTTTACATGCATGCAATGTCAAAAAATGTTTTAGTTTTCTCAAAATATGCATTTAATATGACCTCATTTTCCAACATGATTCTCAAACGATTCGTTTGAAGACGTTCTAAGATTCAGTCTCTCTCAATGCCTTTTCCGTGAGTCTACCCTGGTCTGATTGTTTAGATGGCCCATTCTGTGGTGATTGGTCAACCGCGTACAGCACATGTCAGAAACGACATGCCCATTGCCATAGTTCTGTGTTTTGAATGCTGGATAGAAAATATAAACATACATTATTTATCATTCTTGCACGCTGTGATCCAGTAAAGCCAGCTGGTCTAAATAAACAGAGTACTGAGCCATTTTTCAAGAGCAAGTGTTTTGTGAATCCCCCGTTATATTTGAAGAAAAAAATATATATTTGCAGAATGTTTCAACTGCCCCCTAATGGTCAACTAACCATTAGCTGATGAGAAGGCTTAGTTGATCAAAATTTTATTAGTCGTTTCATTCATCAACCTCAGAAGATAAGCCATTGCCATAGTTCCGTATTTTGAATGCTCGATAGAAAATTTAAAAATACATTATTTATCATACTTACAAGTTGGGATTCAGTGGAGCCAGCTGGTCCAAATAAACAGAGTACTAAGCCATCTTTCAAGAGCAAGCGTTTTGTGTAGAAGTAGTCGTCAGTAAAATTATGGAAACACAAAAAAGACTGGGGCTGTACTGCTGTGGTACAGTGGGAGAAAATTAATTATAACCACTGATTTTTTGCAGCCTCCTCCTTTGGAAGTGAAAATAAAACAAATTTACTTTCACATCATAGGGCACAGCGATTTCTCGACATGATGTTAACCACACAAACATGCTACAGCGAGGGCAGGTCAAGTTGTTCGTGGCCAGCCAACATAAAACACAGGCCGACATTATGCAAATGTGATACCACAAGACATGTAGCCATCATGGAAGTGGAATTCAATTACTGATGATACAAAAGATTCTTTCTTTTGGGAGGCAGTAACTTTATTTATCGTGCACTTTCGGCTTTACAACTTTGCAGATCGTTTACATTCACTTACAGCTACATACACTGCATGAAAGGCAATATTCGAAATAGGGGCACTAAGATTTTTGTGAAGAACAAGTTAATTTTAAAATTATTTAATTTTATTATATTTTAATTCCCATTATCCTGTTGAATGGGTCTGAATGATGTTTCTTCTTTGTTGCCACAATTTTTGTAAATGGTAAATTCTACAATTTATAAAATATTTTTCCTTCCATACAGTGGTCGCATAAGCTTCATTGCATTCAAAATGCCTCAGAATAAGTAACGAACAAATGCTCATTTGTTTTTCTTTTTGTAAGATGCTCATGACAGCACAGTACTGTAAATATAGCCTGCTATCATGTTTGAGTGTACAGTGCAGTTATCTCAGTCTTAATTTGTATTGGGAGCAAAGATCTGAAGGCTCACCAAAGTACGACAGTTGGAAAGCCCATGTGAGTGACAATGTGTAGCTTAAGGACAGCAGCTTATTAGGCTATTGAAGACAGTTGAAAGAGAGGACTATGGTGCAGACCGACCTATTTTTGTGTTTAAGCACTTGAGGTATGAGTATACTGTTAGCCGCATCAGCAAATCTGTCACATTCACTGAGAAAGCACTCTGTCACTAGACAGATTCATGGCATTTTCACACGCTAATGAGCCATCAAATCCACAGCTGATTAGTGAGAGTGTGGAAAATTGTTTCTGAAGAAATCCCATAGAAGACAATGTAAAATTGAAAAGTAGTTCTCAATGCAGTGATCTTGACATGTGTGGGTTGAAATTTGAGATGCTGATCACAGTTTTGTTTACATCACGCAAACCATTTAAAGAGATAGTTCACATGAAAAACTTATGGCATCCAAAGCCTTCCTGTAGCTAACAGTAAATTATGGAGCTAGCAAATGGCATCGTCATGGGTTTGACAGAGCTGCCAACTCTCACGCATTCAGCGTGAGACTCACGCAATTAACATTTTTCTCACCCTTTCACGCCACACACGCCTCTAGACACATAAATCACAACCAATGATCAAAAATCATTTTTCAAAACACTTAACACTTTTTTCAAATGCTTGAATACAATATACAGTGGTGTGAAAAAGTGTTGGACCCCTTCCTGATTTCTTATTTTTTAGCATGTTTGTCACACTTTAGGTTAGACATCAAAAAAAAAACACCCCAAACAAATTTAAATATTAGTTAAAGATAACACAAGTAAACGCAACATGCAGTTTTAAATGAAGGTTTTTATTATTAAGGGAAAACAAAATCCAAAACTACATGGCCCTGTGTGAAGAAGTGTTTGCCCCCCTGTTAAAACTGTGGTTTATCATACCTGAGTTCAATTTCTCTAGCCACACCCAGGCCTGATTACTGCCGCACCTGTTCGCAATCAAGAAATCTCTTAAATAGGACCTGCCTGACAAAGTGAAGTAGACCAAAAGATCCTCAAAAGCTAGACATCATGCAGAGATTCAAAGAAATTCAGAAACAAATGAGAAGAAAGTAATTGAGATCTATCAGTCAGGAAAAAGGTTATAAAGCCATTTCTAAAGCTTTTGGACTCTAGCGAACCACAGTGAGAGCCATTATTCACAAATGGCAAAAAACATGGAACAGTGGAGAACCTTACCAGGAGTGGCCGGCCGACCAAAATTACCCCAAGAGCACAGCGACGACTTATCGAAGAGGTCACAAAGACCCCCCAACAACATCCAAAGAACTGCAGGCCCACTTGCCTCAGTTAAGGTCAGTGTTCATGACTCCACAATAAGAAAGAGACTGGGCAAAAAAACAGCATCCATGGGAGAGTTCCAAAGCAAAAACCACTGCTGACCAAAAAGAACACAAAGGCTCGTCTCAGTTTTGCCAGAAAACATCTTGATGATCCCCAAGACTTTTGGGAAAATACTTTGTGGACTGACGAGACAAAAGTTGAAAACTTTTTGTGTCCCATTACGTCTGGCGTAAAAAAGTAACACTGCATTTCAGAAAAAGAACATCATAAAAACAGTAAAATATGGTGGTGGTAGTGAGATGGTCTGAGGCTGTTTCGCTGCTTCAGGACCTGGAAGACATGCTGTGATAAATGAAACCATGAATTCTGCTGTTTACCAAAAAATCCTGACGGAGAATGTCCGGCCATCTGTTCGTGACCTCAACCTGAAGCGAACTTGGGTTCTGCAGCAACAATGATCCAAAACACACCAGCAATCCACCTCTGAATGGCTGAAGAAAAAACAAAATGAAGACTTTGGAGTGGCCTAGTCAAAGTCCTGACCTGAATCCTATTGAGATGCTGTGGCATGACCTTAAAAAGGCGGTTCATGCTCGAAAACCCTCAAATGTGGATGAATTACAACAATTCTGCATAGATGAGTGGACCAAAATTCCTCCACAGCGCTGTAACCGACTCATTGCAGGTTATCGCAAACACTTGATTGCAGTTGTTGCTGCTAAGGGTGGCCCAACCAGATATTAGGTTTAGGGGGCAAACACTTTTTCACACAGGGCCATTGTTTTCCCTTAATAATAAAAACCTTCATTTAAACTGCATCAACTGCATGTTGTGTTCACTTGTGTTATCTTTTACTAATATTTAAATTTGTTTGATGATCTGAAACATTAAAGTGTGACAAACATGCAAAAAAAATAAGAAATCAGGAAGGGGCCAACACTTTTTCACACCACTGTATATAAGTCAAAGGAATTATTTATTCATTGAACTAAAATCACCGGTTCAAAATGACACAACTTAACATCAAAGTATTATTATTATCAAAATGCAACTCACACATTACATCTGAGTTGAGTGTCTATTTATTTCTTTACAGTGATCTAACTATCAATTGATACAAATGCTCAAAATGCTACATGACTGTTGCATTACTCTTGAGCATAACCTTTATGGAAACTGATGAACAATATTCCATGTTTAGATCATGAAAGTTTCAGGATAGATCATTTGACACCAGTTACCACAGAATATGACCCAGCTGGACTACATTATCTATGGATGTCATATTTCATTCTTTATCAGATATGGTTTCTATGGTCCAATGTACCACTTTTACAGAACACATTTTCGCATTCAACATTACTGTATGCAAGATGTCACTTTTATGTAATTGCTTTTGTGGTTTTAATGAGTTATTGGCTACTCATTACTGCTGATTGATTTCACATATTTGTACACATACAGTATATAAGTAAGATGAGTGGTATGTAGCCTACTCTACATAGTGAGGACATGGAGTCAGAAGTGGATGGTGAAAGGCAAGGATTACATGGTGGTCAAAGAAATAGAAGGGGACAAGCACCCCTTTTGAGAGGTGGGCGAGGGCCTCATTTGATTCATTTGGTTCGGTCCAGAAATGATATTCGCCTGACTGAAATTCGGCAACACATGACAATGACGTTTTCAGTAATGTGGAAGCCATAAGTTTGCCGACTATTGCACGGGTTCTGAAAAGACATCAGGGCCCGTATTCACAAAACATCTTAAGGCTAAAAGTAGCTCATAACTCGCCGATTTAAGAGAAAATCGTAAAAATAATGGGCGTGTCAGTCCTAAATTTAGGACTCCTACATTTTTGTTCTAAGAGTATTTCAAAAAGCGTTTTAGCGCTAAAATTAGCTCCTTAAATCTGTGAAACATTAGGGTAGTGAGAGGACTCCTAGTTCACTAAGACCCAATATGAACATCCTAAAATGGCTGTTGTCAGCAATCTACCTCGGAATATAAACATTTTAGAAACATTTGATGATAATGAGCTTATGCCAACTCCAAATGTTGAGTATATCCTTATATATAGCTGTTCTCACATCCAGTTTGGTTGTCTTTATGTTTGCATGTCTTACTATCAGCTATTATTATTCTACTCTTCTAATTAAAAGGCTGTTTATATGTATATTACCAACATTTTATTAGTCGCTTAGTCGCAGAAAAAAAAATTTCACACGAAATGGCGAAATCACGCAGTCCGTGTACGGACAAATCGTTAATGCTAGTCTATTGGTATATAGTACATCGGGCATGACATCCATATGCTCTCCTAACATTCATCGACCTAAAATATGGCTTATCATCTGAAAAATGTATGTAGTTGTTATGTATTTGCCAAAGACCATACAATAACGATGTTCTTTTGAATTGGGGCACTTTTATTTTACTGATTAACTAAAAGAAAAAATTCTTACAATCAGAACCATTCCATACAATCCATTCTTTATCAATCTTCACTCCCTCTCGGTGTACGCACGTTTTATACCTTCCCACCCCCAGCAACCAATGGGACGGAAGTCAAAAGTCCAACATTACAGAATACAATAAGACTATTTTTCTTGCATAAAAAATACGTATTAATACACAACAAGAAGCAACTTTACATGGCAGCTCAATCTAATGTTAGCCTAGAAAAAAGTGTGCAGTTCACGTGTTTGCGCAGAGTGTGGAAGCTGAACAGTGGCACACTTGGGATACTGCATGACAGATGGAGGCGCCGGTGATCAATTGCTATAAAATACTTTTTGGTCATACAGATAGGTAATGGCATCTTTTGTATCTGTTTTTACGACCTAGAATATCAACAAAACATTGCTTTTGTAAAATAATGAAAGCAAAGAGGATGTGCTTTCTGCCGTCTCGGACTCTGTGAACTTGAGCGTGTCACTTCGAATCTCCGTGTATGCTTGCCTTATTACAGACATGAAAAATATATCTATAGAGAGTAAAACCTTTAAATGAAAAAAAAAAAATCAAATAGAAAACAAATATTCTCAGATTATGTAATCCGTATGAAACATGCATACAATTCAATATAAGTTTATTTATACAGGTGCATACTGCGGAGATGACGAGTCAGTGTCGCTGACTTCATCTCTTAAACTGAAAAAAGAAAGCACTAGTGTAACAATAAATTATTAAAACATTAATGCAGTGCACTTGCTGTTTTTCCCTAACACATTCATAATTATTATATTTGCACTGTGGCAAGCCTTTTTTGCGTGCGCTTATTAGGCTATGTAGGCAATTAAAGTCTCATTATTATGATTTATATGGTTTATTAATAAAAGTGCGACTAATGGTCGACTGTGTCACACGTGTCAAATCCGTCCAATGGAGGAAACCAGCTTCGATGAAGTAGCGCCTAGTAGATGCAGGGAGTATGGCAAAGAGACGCAGCGTCTCGTTCCCTCGGGGAACCATGGTTACATACGTAACCTAGAGACGTTCCCCTTCAGGAACTCGAGCTGCGTCGAGATCGCTTTGAGAACGAGAATACCCACTGCGCCACACTACCAAGTCTCTGCCTGTGTGTGTATCCTATGAGCACATCAAGAAGAGAGAACTTGGGAACCTAGGGTAGAAGCCAAGTCTAGGTTGTAAAAGCGGACAAAAGTATGCGGAGAGGACCAGCCCACTGCAGCACAAATGTCCTGCAAGGCCACACCCAAGCTGAAAGCCTTGGAGGCCGCCATGCTCCTGGTCGAGTGCGCTCTGACCCCCATAGGTGACGGGAGGCAAGAGGACTTGTAGGCTAGTGAAATGGCTACTCATTACTCATGGCCACCCACCTACTCATAGTCTGCTTGGTCGCCGGAAATCCCTTCTTTGGCGGACCAAAACAAACAAAAAGCTGATCTGCCTCATGTCACGGGGCAGCTCTGTGTGCGTAAAGGTCCAGTGCTCGAACTGCACAGAGAAGATTAAGCCTTTCTTAGCCTACTTCCTGGAACAGAGGAGGACAGAATGCCTAAAGTACTATGGGCCCTGGTGAAGAAGTGGGCACCTGAGGGACATACCAGGCCCTCGGGTAAAGGAATGCCCTAAACATGCCTTGAGCAAATTCCAGGCACGAAACAGAAAATGCCTGAAGATCCCCGATCCTTTTTAATGAGGAAATAGCGAGGAGAAAGATGGTATTGAGCCTGAGCAACTTGACCGAAACTTCTTCTATGGGTTCAAAGGGGGGCATTGCATAAGCCCTCCAGAAACACAGCCAGGTCCCATGAGGGCACCTAAGTGCGCTGTAACGGCCTCAGCCTCAGGGTGCCACGGAGGAAAACGAGTGGCAAGTGGGTGTCTTCCCAATTATTGACCACCCAGAAGGGCGTGGTAAGCAGATAAGGCCGCCACGTATACCTTCAGAGAGGAGGGAGATAACCCTGCGGAGAATCAATCCTGCAGAAACTCCAGAACTGTACCAATTGGCCAGTTGACTGGGTCCTGCAGTCGCTGTGCGCCACCATGAGCGAAAGTTTCCACTTTCAGGCGTACTGTTCCTAGTGGGGGAGCTCTGGACTGGAGGTGTAGTTCAACAACCTAGTGAGGAGACCCAGTTGCTAGGAGCTGTGCCCCATAGGGGACAATGCCCACAGCTTCCAAATAAGGGCGGGGGTGAAGAATGGCGCCCAAGCCTAGAGAAGAGGTCCGGCTCCTGATACGGAATCTACAGCGGAGAGCTGTCGGAGGAGGGACACCAAGTCGGAACCAGCGGGACAAGGGGCGTGAGTGCAGACCCCCCTGCCGGTTGATGTAGGAGACTACCGATGTGTTTTCTGTGCGGACAAACACATGATGCCCCTTAGGTCTGGGAGAAAGTGTTTCAGTGCTTTAAACACGGCCAGCATTTCCCGGCAATTGATGTGCCAAAAGAGATGATGGCCTTCCCACGGACCCTGGGCAGAGGCACGGACCCTGGCACTCATGACCGCTCCCCAGCCCGTGAGAGAGGCATCCGTCGTTAGCATTACACGACGACAAGGAGCCCCTAACGTCGGGCCTTGAACCAGGAACCAACGTTTCTTCCACATGTCTAAGGCACGTAAGCATCGCCACGTGACCTTGATCATGCAAAGCGGATTCCCCCTTGGGGCAAATCCTTTGGTTCTGAGCCACCACTGCAAGGGTCTCATGTACAGCAGGCCAAAAGGTATCACGTTGGATGCCGCTGCCATCAGGCCCAACAGCCTCTGAAACAGGCTGACAGTGAGTGATTGTCCTTCTCTTACTCTCGTGACTGTCGTGAGGATTGACTCGATTCGAGCAGGAGACAGACGTGCCTGCATCGAGGTTGAGTCCCACACCACGCCTAAATAAGTGGTTCTCTGTAGTGGAGAAAGAACACTCTTCTTGGTGTTTAGTCTTAACCCCAGCTCTCTCATATGGGTGAGGACGACATCTCGATGCCGAGCCGTCATCTGCTCCGATTGAGCTAGTATTAACCAATCGTTGATATAATTGAGTATGCAGATGCCCTGGAGTCGCAGTGGAGCCAGAGCAGCATCCATACACTTCGTGAAAGTGCGGGGTGAGAGTGACAGGCCGAAGGGAAGAACTCTATATTGGTATGCTTCACCCCGAAAGCAAACCTCAGGAACTTCCAGTGTTGAGGGAGGATGGAAACATGGAAATAAGCGTCTCTGAGATCTATCGTAACAAACCAGTCCTCGGACTAGATCTGAGATACTTTCTGCTTGATAGTGAGCATCTTGAACCAAAGCCGTTTGATAGCGCGGTTCAGAAGACGGGAGATCTAAGATCAGACGCAACCCCCATACTTCTTCGGAACGATGAAGTAACGGCTGTAGAACCCGGACGCTCTCTCAAGAGGAGGAACACGTTCTATGGCCCCCTTCCTCAAGATAGTATCTACTTCATGTTCCATTACCAGAGCTTGCTCGGGGCCCACTAGTGTGGGGATGACCCCGTTGAAACGAGGCGGACGAGAACCGAACTGGATTCTGTAACCTTCTCTACAATCTGCAGGACCCATTTTGAGATATTTGGTAGAAGTTTCCACGCTACCAGAAAATCTACTAAGGGAACCAGCCTCTCGAGGCTGGCGTCTGGTATTATTAGAGGAGCCAGTTCGGTGCCCTGAAGCGGATGACCGGCAGGGAACGACCGACCTGACTGCTGTAGCACCCTCACTTGAGGGGGTGAGCTCTACCGTGCCGTACCGTTGCTGGGCGGCAGCTGGGAATTTCACTTGTCGGAGCTCACTGAGCCCTGAAGAACTGAGGTGTCAGGGGTATAAATGAACCACCGTGAGGGCACTGAAGGAACAACCGACCTGACTGCTGTAGCACCCTCACTTGAGGGGGCGAGCTCTCCCGTGCCGTACCGTTGCCGGGCGGCAGCTGGGATTTTCGCTCGTCGGAGCTCACTGAGCCCTGAAGCACCGAGGGTGGCAGGGGTAACAATAAGCCTTCGTGAGGGCACTGAGGAGGATTGGGCACCGTATACTGAGGTGTTATCCTTTCCTCTGCAGGTGGGCTGCCCTCAGGGACCTGACAATGGTAGGGCCATTTCGCCGAGGCCCTCTTAGAGACAAATAACGGACAAATAACGGTCCGCAGATCTGTTTTAGGTCTGGAAGACCCCAACTGAGAGCATCGCCCTGACCCCCGATCTTTCTGTGGAGGGGTGCGGGTTGCAACTCTCTGTTTTTGAGACTGGCGATATGAGGAGCTTGATGGCTTGGGCTGCTGCCGCTCAGCAGCCCCACCCCTGAGCAGGTCAGCCTGGTATGCTTGTAACACCGCCATGGTGTGCAAACATGCGCCAGCCTGACCTACAGCCGTATAAGCTTTCCCAACCAGACTCGATGTAAGCCTAACGGGCCTGGTGGGAAGCTTCGGGGCCTTCAGGGATGATGCTGAGGATGGGGAGAGATAGCTCGCAAGTGTCTGCTCCACCACTGGCATCGCCCCATATACCTTATCATTCAGCCCCACAATGTTCTTTTGAATAATTCGAGACTGTGGGGCTGTAATACGGGATGAGTACGGTTTCTCCCACGATCTTGACACCTCAGCATGGAGATTGGGGAAAACGGAAGGCCCCCGTCGTGATCTGGATTCAGAACATGCTCGCCTAATTATTTTTAGAACGAGCGTCCTGTTTCTAAGCTGGCCAAATTATATTTTATCTTGGCGAATGCACGAAACACACCCCATAATCACGAATCACACCTCATACGCGAGGGACTGTGGTGGCGAGTCCACAGTCTCCTCTGTCTCGACACTCATCACATCCACCTCCTCGGAGGAAGATAGATAAAGCGTCTGGCTCTCTCTCTGGGGGGGGGGAAGAAACCGCAGTGCGGGCTCTGAGGGAACCAGCTGCTCATTGGAGATGTTCTCACAGGGCGTGTGTTACAGTTTTTTGGGTGTATGCTATACTTAAATGTGAATTGACCATTGGCATAATTTCATGAGTGAAATAGCCAATTGGGTGGCTACTTTCTGGCATTCAATAACACCTCTTACTTCTGCGCTGCCTAACCAAAGCTTCCATGAAGAAATCCATATTGACTGACACACAAGACTTCAGACACAGGCCTCTTGTTCATTTCCACTTTAATGACCAGTGAGACCATCACTGCAATGCATCAGGAGCTGTGCGGTTTACAGGTCTGAATGAGAGGAAAACCCAAAAAAGAAGCTAATGGAAATAAAAAATAAGTATGATTGGTGTCCAAGCTGCTGACCTAATGAAGTCGGGTCTCAGTCGGGCCCCTGACATGATTGATTGAGGTAATTTCCCTCTTTTATGAGTGGATGAGGAGAAACAAGTGTCCTGGAGCAAAATTCATGAGCCACCGTATTGAAATCTGACAGCACACCATTTCTTCAGACGCCGATTCGTCAACCTACTGGTGAAACAAAAGTGAATGTGACGTGATATATCCCCTAAAGTAAGTCTTTCATAAATACCCATTAGAGGGGAAAAAAAAAAAGATTAGTCATACGCTTTTTCTCATAGGCGTTATTTTGCAGAGTAAATGGAGTACTTAGGTCAAAATCTACAAAAAAGGTGTAGATGACATCCTTTCACCCAAATTCACACCTATGATCATCACCTCATCACCTAATTGAGGCTACATCTCATATATATATATTTATTTTGGCGAATGCACGAAACACACCCCATAATTACGAATCACACCTCATACGCGAGGGACTGTGGTGGCGAGTCCACAGACTCCTCTGTCTCGACACTCATCACATCCAGCTCCTCAGAGGAAGATAGACGAAGCGTCTGGCTCTCTCTCTCTCTGGGGGGGGGGGGGGGGGGGGAAAAAAACCGCAGTGCGGGCTTCCGAACTGTGTGAGGCGAGAGAGGGAGCCGCGGATCTAGCGGGTGAGGACCGAAAAAAAGGACGAGCCCATCTCGGATCCCTCAGCTAAATCCACCCGCGATCCCCACGACAACAATCTGCGCTGTGCCTCGGCAACAGCGGGACTGCTGCCAGTGGGATCGCGAGCCTGGCCGCTCTCATCAAACGCAGCCAGGCGAGAGCGGAGCGTGCGCAGCGAGAGCTCGCAGTGATGACAATCAGCTGCTCGAAAGCTGAACGTGCATGCTCCGCTCCCAAACAAACAACACACAAATCGTGTGTATCCCCGCCGCCAGATATCGTGGGCAGGGAGAAACACAGCTTTTGTAATGCCGTTCGCTCGCCATAGCCTTTCTCATTGTTTTATATATATGAGAGCTTGTGCGGACAGACAACAGTAATAGGACCGGTTGTTTTGTTTTAAGGGGGGCTCTCGCTCATGGGAAATATGAATAATTAACCATAAATAGTTATAATTAATTATGAATATTTAAATCCGCTGTAGATATTTACTTGACCTATCAGGGTCAACTTTCTGTCAAATCTAAGAACGTTAATTTCCTGTTTAAAGGAAATAACCTTCTTACTGTACAACTCTACACAGAGCATGTAGCATAAATCTGCACGATTAAGGGACTCCAGTTATGAGCAAACAATGAACAACGTCAAGTGTGATAAAAGTAAGACTTTATTAACTACATAAAAACTTAAACTAGTCCAACATACTACATAAAAACATAAACTGGTCTAACACACACATAAACACATAAACTGGTCTAAACATACACATACACGTACACACACACACACACATACAGTTGGTATAGGAAAGGGTTAAAGTTTAACTCAGTACAGAAAGAGAAATAAGGACTATGAAGTTATAGACCCATTTGCATATTCAGCAGATTACACCTGAGTGAAAACGTCAGATTCTTAGTTCAAACAAAAAAGTAAAAAGGTGTAACTGATACTTAATGTACCAATTAATAAGACTAGGTTTGATACTTGCAAGTCTCGTCTGTCTGAAAGTAGATTCCTGATGCAATCTTAAGGCCCAAGATCTTGCTGAAGTTGGTTGATGAGAAAGAACCAGTTTGCGTCAGAGTAACTTGAAGAATGGAAAGGACAAGGACGAAGCCGGGCACAGGTTAGCGTTTACGGGAGCGGTTTTTCTCACCGGCCTCTCACAGAATTAAAACAAACCACCGACTGGGGGGGTCCCTGGAGCAGGGCCTTTATGGTCGGAGAAGATCCCGCCTTTCAAGATGGGCTTGTCCAATGAGCAAAATTGAATTTCCGAGCGGGAGGTGGCAATTTGCTGGAGGGTTTACGACCCTTTGTTTTCTAAGCATGGTAATTTGCAAATGGAATTGAATCGAAATTACTAAAGATTCTCAGGACCCTAATATATATTGCCTATGTACCAATATATAATATACACGCTTGTTTCGATCATCAGAAGGCGAATTCATAGATACTACACATGGTAGAGATATATATATGTAAGCTGACAGGAGTGTGTTTCGATTATAAGTCTGCATAACAGTATACAATTTCAAAGACCAAATACACGATGACAATAATATACCCAATGACCTGAAGGATCATGTGTGTTCATTCAAAGAAAGGCTTTCCTATGAGTTAATTAGTAGAAAAGTCAATTTCTACTCTGCCTCTTGCCCTGGGACATGCAGGGATTTTCCCTGCTTTGCATTCTTTTGGCCAATAAACCCAGTGATATCAGCGGTGGTTGCCATGCAACAAAGAAGCCTGTTAGACTTCCTGGGGTGTTACGCATTCCGGGGGAAGGGTTCATGGGTCCTCATATGGCTTGTTAACTGAGGGGGGTTACAGAGTATTTGTTAAATATAAAAGCAAAATATATATTGTGTGTTTGATTGGTCCAGACGCTACAACAGACACATACACAGAGCGCTACTGAAGAGCAGAAGTTGGTTTGCACCCGGCCGGATGCACTTTTATGCTTTCTGGTGCTTACGTCACCCTGCTCGTGATGTCTCGCTGCTCCATTGGACGGATTTGACACGTGCTTCAGACCGCGGTCACGCAAGGGCATCCCACAAAGCGATATCAACGCAGCTCGAGGTCCTGAAGGGGAAAGAAAATAAACTGTGTGCCGTTTGAAAGAAATACAGATAGAGTGAAGCAACTGAGGACTGAGTATGTTCAGGTATGATCAATTTGCCTTTTTTGGGGGGAGAAAAAAAATACCCAAACATTCTTTATCATTGTAATCAGTAATTGTCTTTGTCTTTTTAGAGGGTGATGGAGCTGGATGATGATGAAAAGGCCAAGACAAGGTGTCAGGGATGGGGGGTGTAGGATGGAGCGAGGGCTCAATGGTGCAGGAGAATGGGATTTATTAATAATAAAATAAAACAAAACAAACAACAAACTACCCCGAGGGGGAAAAACGGGCTGGCATCAAGCTTGGCAAGACAGGACAAAGCAGGAAACCACAAGGGTAAATACAATGACAAACTGGCACAGGACTGCGAACACAAGGAGAATAAATGGGGAGCAAATGACAAGGGTAACGAGGGAAACACAGGTGGGGCAAATTAACCAATAATCAGGTAACAAGATGGATGGGGTTAGACAACTGACATGAGAACACATGGCACACAGGAAACAAAAACAAAAGCCATGTGCTCACACAAAACAAAAACAAGCACATGGCCAGCAAAACAAATCACAAGCCATGTGCTTGAACAAAACAAGACACGAACACACAGCTAATGAGAATACTCATAAGCCACATGTTCACACAAGAAATGACAACATAAAAGCACGCAGCCGATGAAAAATACAAGCTGCGTGCTACACAGCACAAGACGTAACATGAAAGCCCACAGCTGAAAACACGAGCTGCGTGCAACAACACAAGGACAGAAGAGTGTACGGCCCGAGTGAACTCGAGACCGCACGCTCCCACAACAAAACAAAACATGGAGCGTGAGTGTCCAAACACCGACACCAAACCGAAACTGAATCTGAACAAGACATGAGTGCCGGTATCCGAACACCATGCTCCAACATGAAACAAGGCACACACAGACAAGAAAGCACACGGCTCGAAGCACACTCGAAGCCGCACACTCACATAAAAACACGACATGACAAACAGGAGTGTCAGGGCTCTGTCACAAAACCATGAATTAACTAGACCAAAGTGACAGAACCGTGACACAAGGAGGAGAGGTAGGAATTTAATTGGCCAGCGGGCAACCGTCCAAGTACCTGGACAACGTGGAGCCAATATCACCATGTGTGCACCTATATCAGAAGATGGAGTGGTTGGACGCAGACCTTGGGTTATATAATGCAGCTCACCTCATAGCCTTCCTTGATGAGCTAAATCAGGTCTGTAGAGCTGATGGTGTGACCTACGTAATAGTTTGGGATAATGTTCAGTTTTATCATGCTCAAATGGTCCAAGCATGGTTTCAGGCCCATCCACAATTTCTCACCCTGTCTTTACCTCCATACTCCCCTTTCCTTAACCCGATTGAGGAGTTTTTCTCCACATGGAGGTGGCAGGTCTATGATAGGCACTGTCACAAACAAGTCACTCTTCTCCAGGCCATGGATGATGCATGCAATGACATCACAGCAGATCAGTGTCAGGCCTGGATTCGCCATGCCAGAAGGTTCTTTCCAAGATGTTAAGCGAATGAAAACATCCATTGTGATGTAGATGAGAACCTGTGGCCAAATCCACAAGACTGGGTTGATGGAAACATAGATGCCTAGTGCAGTAAGGAACACTTCAGTTTACAGTACTGTATTGTTTTTTTCTTGAAAAGTTGAAATACAAAGTTGATCAGACTTAATTTTTGTCACCCCAATCATTAATTCAGGGTTTAAAGAACTATGTGCATACAAGACGTTCCTTAGCATGCCTAACACAACATCTTAAGGCTACAAATAATTTTATGCTGAATCAGCTCATTTGTTTTTACAGTGTATACATTTAATTTATTTTATGTCTTTATTTTCAGGGAAAACAGGCCCAAAAATGACTCATGTTGCATTCTAGAATGCTCTCTAAAATAGAAATGGCATCATGCTTTTTGTTTGTGACACAAACTAAAGAGTATTGGCTATTTAAAAAAAAAAACTTTTGTCTCCCTCCCCAAACATCCTGTTTTAATCAGTAAAATGCCAACACATGACAGAAAACTGCCATTGTATGGAGTCTCTAAAGGTAAAGATGAGAGCACCCATAGGGTTTAGCTGGCAGGGCTTGGTATGGGCTGAGAAATTGTTTGCTGAGGGGGAAAATGACGGTCAGTTTCCTGCTGTCAAGCTGTCGGAAGGAGAGCAACAAAAACACACCCAGGCCAGAACTCATGCTGGCACCAGCAGAGAGAACAGAATGGAAAGAGAAACATAAGAGACAGAGCAAAAGAGAGAGATGGGAAGCAGACAAAAAATATGGATGAAAACACCATCATTATGGAAATAGCTGGATCATTGGAGATGTTCTGACAGGGCGTGTGTTACAGTTTTTTGGGTGTATGCTATACTTAAATGTGAATTGACCATTGGCATAATTTCATGAGTGCAATAGCCAATTGGGTGGCTACATTCTGGCATTCAATAACACCTCTTACTTCTGCGCTGCCTAACCAAAGCTTCCATGAAGAAATCCATATTGACTTACACACAAGACCTCAGACACAGTCCTCTTGTTCATTTCCACTTTAATGACCAGTGAGACCATCACTGCAATGCATCAGGAGCTGTGCGGTTTACAGGTCTGAATGAGGGGAAAAGACAAAAAAGAAGCTAATGGAAATAAAAAATAAGTATGATTGGTGCCCAAGCTGCTGACCTAATGAAGTCAGGTCTCAGTCGGGCCCCTGACATGATTGATTGAGGTAATTTCCCTCTTTTATGAGTGGATGAGGAGAAACAAGTGTCCTGGAGCAAA
Organism: Sinocyclocheilus anophthalmus; assembly: GCA_018155175.1. Taxonomy (NCBI): domain Eukaryota; kingdom Metazoa; phylum Chordata; class Actinopteri; order Cypriniformes; family Cyprinidae; genus Sinocyclocheilus; species Sinocyclocheilus anophthalmus. Next base: position 105,782 of record JADLZN010001472.1, on the reverse strand, counting down.
ATTCATGAGCCACCGTAGTGAAATCTGACAGCACACCATTTCTTCAGACAGCCGATTCGTCAACCCACTGGTGAAACAAAAGTGAATGTGACGTGATATATCCCCTAAAGTAAGTCTTTCATAAATACCCATTAGAGGGGAAAAAAAAGATTTTTTCTCATAGGCGTTATTTTGCAGAGTAAATGGAGTACTTAGGTCAAAATCTACAAAAAAGTGTAGATGACATCTTTCACCCAAATTCCGACCTCTGATCCTCACCTCATCACCTATGTGAGGCTTACATCTCTATATATTATATATATATATATATATATTATGTATGTATATATATGTATATTCTATCTGCATTCTGTTTTTTTGATTAAAAACAAATTTTGGATTCATACACATAAATTGCTTAATTATTGAGACACTCTCTGCCTCTGATTTGAATAATACCAGAATGTGGGTGGGACACATGTGTCAGACTCTGTTCCATGTTTTGTGTGTGTCTTGCTCCCCATGTGCCTTCCTATGCCCTTATTTGGTTAGTTTCCTGTTCCTGTCCTGATTAAGTTCATTTATCCCAGGTGTTTCCCTTGATGTTTCACTGCTCCCAGGTGTGTCTCGTCATCCCCTCATCCTGTGTGGTTCTCTTGTCCGCTGTTAAACGTCCTTCCTGATTTCATCTGCCCTTGGTTCATGGAATTAAAGCCTTGTGAAAGTATTCTCCAGCGTCTCCTCGTTCCTCGAAAGTGTATTGTGACAGAACAGCGGACCAAAACTGAAAGTGAGCGGCGACTTTTTCCTCGCGTTTGTTCCCTGCCTTTTTGACAGTTTTTGTCTCTTGGTTCTCCCCCCACCCGGCGGCGATGGAAATTGCCACTCGCGTCGCCGCCCTAGCTCGCCTCGATCTCCCCTTCTACGAGTACGCCAGGGAGTTCTGCAAGCTCGCTGAGGTGAATCTTGGTGATCCTCAATCAGGCTGTTCTGGATCGGGGCTAATTACCATCTCCCCGTGGACCTCCCAGACACCACTGGGCTAAGTTGGAGGGAAGTTGTCTTCCGGTGTCTGGGGAGTGTCCAGTCCCGAGCTAGAACCAGTCCGCCGCCGTCCGCGGCTTCTCCAAGTCAGCCAACAGTTAGTGTGGCAAGCCCTAAGGACATTCCAGTGTCGGCTCCAGCCCCAGAGCTCGCTCCAGTCCCAGCTGCTCGAAGGCGATTTGCTGTGCCTGCTCCTCCAGTGCCAGCACCACGGAAGCACTACCCTTTTCCCCAGTATAGCCCACGAAGTGCTCCTGATTCCAGTTCAGCCCAGGAAGGGCTCCTGTCCCCGAGTATAGCCCATGGAGGGCTCCTGATCCCCAGTTCAGCCAAGTAAGGACTCCTGTTCACGAGTATAGCCCAGGGAGGGCTCCTGTTCCTGAGTGTAGCCCAGGGAGGGCTCCTGTTTCCCCGGTCCAGCCCCGGAGCTCGCTGATCCCTGGTCCAGCCAGGGGAGGGCCCTGATCCCCCTGAGTCCGCTCCAGCTCCTGTTCCTACGTCCAGCCCAGAGTGGGCTCCTGTTCCCGAGTTTAGCCCAGGGAGGGCTCCTGATCCCCCGTTCAGCCCAGGGAGGGCTCCAGGCCCTGAATACAACCCCCTACATTTCTCCAAGTACTTTTTTTGGTGGGGGGGGGGGGGTTTACTATGGCTCAAGCCCGTTGAGGCCGCTCCGCCATGGCTCCTACCTACCTGCTCCACCATGGCATCCCGAGTCCCCTGCTCCACCATGGCCTCCCAAGGCTCCGGATCCGCCATGGCACCCGGAACGGGTACCGCTCTGGATGCCCACTGTCCCATGTCTGTCCTGAGGGACCTCCAGAGTGCCCCCCCATTGGATGGTATAGGGCGTGATGTCAGACACTGTTCCATGTTTTGTGTGTGTCTTGCTCCCCATGTGCCTTCCTGTGCGGCTTCTTTGGTTAGTTTCCTGTTCCTGTCCTGATTAAGTTCATTTGTCCCAGGTGTTTCCCTTGATGTTTCATTGCTCCCAGGTGTCTCGTCATCCCCTCCTCCTGTGTGTATTTAAAGTGTTCCCAGTCCCGAGTTCTCTGTCCGCTGTTAAACGTCTTCCTGAGTTCGTCTGCCTTGGTTCATGGAATTAAAGCCTTGTGAAAGTATTCTCCAGCGTCTCTTCGTTCCTCGAAAGTGTATTGTGACAACATGAAGAAAGCAGTAATTTTCCAAAATGTTCCTGCTGTCATTCAGATTTGGTGTGCTTTCCAATATTTTCTTTGTATAGCTTTGTCTTCCTGGACAAGTCAAATTTAAGCTTGCCAATTTAGAAAACCTGTCATTAATTTTCAAATTAGATGATGTCTCAGCTGGCCTGTCTGAACTTCTGCCTTTTGTTCATATGTAAAAAAAAATAATAATAATCACATCACAACGGAATGCAAATAAATAATTTATCATTTAAGCCAGTCAAAGTGTGTTTGTGTTCTTTTTTTCTTTTCTTTTTAATGTAAAAAATTTAAAATTTTTAAAATTTTTAAATAAAGTTGCATCATTTATTATGCCTTACACATTCTCTCTGTACTCAGGGGTTGGTTAGGCAACAAACAGTGCATGCATATTTCACTCCAAATCATAAAATACCCAATAAACTGGCTACATGACCATGACTTCTGCCTTTTCCTATGCTGACCTTCTGATTTGGAGCAATTTATATTTTAAATAAACAAAATATTTTATGTATGCCATGTACATTCATCGTCATATGGCTTAGGTGTTTTGTGTAGATGAAGTTTGAATATGAATCATAATTATCAAGTAAAATACATATAGGGCAGAGACAATACTTCAGAAATAATATGATAACCTATGGTCAGGAACGTATTCCTACTCAGAAGTCCATTTTTGTCACGAATTCGGTCCAGGGACTTCCGTTTATTCACCACCAGAGGTCACCCTTTCCATTACATTGACTCTCGCACAACACAAACTGTTACATAGCACCCCGGACTACATATCCCATCATTCTTTGCACGATTTGCACACTGCCCTGATTGCTCTCATTGCACACAGCTGTTTCTAATCACCTCACTCACTATATAACACCCACTCTAACCACCTTTCTCTGCTGAGTATTGTTTAGCCTGTACCCCTTTCCGAGTCTCCATGTTTTCCTTGTTTTGCCTTGCCTGTTTTTGCGGTTTCTGATCTTTGCCTGTTTTCCTGGATTTCTCCCTCTCGTCTCGCCCCTGTGATTCTGTCTGCCGATCGGTGACCTACGCTAGCCCTAGGACTATTCTTGTGTTTTTGCCCGCCATATACCTGTTTGCTATTGTTCGACCCTGCCTGTTATACCACGTCTCTCTAATAAAAGCTTGCTGATGGATCCACATGTCTCACGTCTCGTCAGCCCCGTTACAGAATACTCAGCCCAACAAGGATCCAGCAGCTTTTCTGAGGAGCATTGGCCAGGTATGGACACAGCAAGGATTTTGTTAGCCCTTAAACAGGGTCCACGATCATTGGAGAACCATATCCGAGAGTTTTTAGCCATCGCTCACTATTCTGAGTTACCATACTGTCTATTGATAGAGTTTTTCTGCGATGGCATAAATCAACCTCTGAGGGCTAAGCTTAGGGTCTGAGGGCTAAGCTCATGAGGGTCCACGTTCATCACTTGCTCAGTTCATGGATTATGCTTTGTTTACTGTTGGATCTTTGTTTACTGTGGGTGTCGCGGAGGAAGAACGCGACACAATGTGTGTGACTGAAGTGGTGGCTGTACCAGAGCACGCTCACAAAATGGCGGCAGCAGTGGAGCCTGATCGCAAGATGGCGGCCACACTAGAGCACGCTCACAAGATGGCGGCGACAGCAGAGCACACTCACAAGATGGCGGACACAACAGCATCTAGTCCAAGTCACAGTTGATTGTCATGGGTCAAGTCAAGTTACCATTCATTATCATGAGTCAAGTCAGGTCACAACTGATCTTCATGAGTCAAGTCAAGTCACTAATCTTCCTGTCAAGTCAAGTCACAGCTGATCTTCATGAGTCAAGTCAAGTCGCAGTTGATCTTCATGAGTCAAGTCAAGTCGCAGTTGATCGTCATGAGTCCAGTCAAGTCTCAGCAGAGCTGCCAGAACCTTGTTACGTCACAGCTGATCTTCTAGAGTCTCGCCATGTCTCAGCTGTTCGTCCAGAGTCTCATCACGTCTCAACTGTTCGTCCAGAGTCACGTTGCATCACAGCTGATCATCCAGAGTCATGTCACGTCCTGTCTGTCACACCCAGATTCTCAAGGTCAGCCCTTCGGTATCCCAGTCTGGTATCCAGTGTGAGGGATGCACCGCTGGTGTCTGCACGCACCGCTGGTATCCCCAAACCTACTCACTCTAACCCTTCTATTCATGAACTCATTCCCCTGTCTGCAGCACTTCCCATATGGGGGGTTGCTTTATGGTGTATCTGGGCCGCGTACTCCACCGCCGATTTGCTAGAGGCAGCAGCACCGGCTACAACATCTCCAGAGGTGGTGGCTTACGCTGCAGAACCTCCTGAGGAAGCGGTGTCCACTGCTGTGCTCCCAGAGGCCATGGTGTCCACTGTAGTCTCTTCGGAGGTGGCGGCACAGGCTGCAGAACCTCCCGAGATGGCGACACTTGCCTCAGTTCCTTGCGTGGTGGTGGCGCCCAGCAACGCACTCTCTGCCTGTCCTGTTCCAGCCAAGGAGGCCATCTATGAACTCTCTGCCTGTCCTGTTCCGGCCAAGGAGGCGTCTATGAACTCTCTGCCTGTCCTGTTCCGGCCAAGGAGGCCGTCAGTGAACCTCTGCTCTTCCTGTTCCGGCCAAGGAGGCCGTCTATGAACTCTCTGCCTGTCCTGTTCCGGCCAAGGAGGCCGTCTATGAACTCTCTGTCTGTTTTGTTCCGGCCAAGGAGGCCGTCTATGAACTCTCTGCCTGTCCTGTTCCGGCCAAGTAGGCCGGCTATGAACTCTCTGCCTGTCCCGTTCCGACCAAGGAGGCCGGCTATGAACTCTCCGCCTGTCCTGTTCCGGCCAAGGAGGCAGCCTATGAACTCTCAGCCTGTCCTGTTCCGGCCAAGGAGTCCGCAATGAACGATCTGCCCGTGCTTGGGTGGGGGGGTTTCCGGCCACAGACTGTCGTCTGGGAACTCTTTGTCGTTCCTGTCACGCTATATAGCCGTTACGAACTCCCGCTGCTTGTCCTGTCACGGCTAGTGGAGCTCCCCCCGTCGGAATTCCTCATCCTGTCCTGTCCACGTTACGTGAGGCAGTTGTGAACTTTTGTCTTGCCCGCCCTGCCAGGGAGACTGCCCCTGAATGCTCAGTTTTGTCTATCAACCCCAATGTTCTGTCTGTGCTGTCTGTCTCTGCTCTCTCATTGTTACAGACTCCGCCATGGTCTCCTGATCGGTGTAGTTCACCAAGAGGGTTTCCTGTTCCTTCAGCTCCGCCGTGGTGGTCCTCCGCTCCACCGTGGTGGTCCTCTGCTCGTTCGTGGTCTTCTGCTCCCCGTGTTGGTCCTCTGCTCCCCCCCCGCGTTGGTGGTCTTAGCTGTCTGGTTCTGGTGGTCTCGCTCCACCGTGGTGCGTCCCTCTGCCCGCCTTCGGTGGTCTTCTGCCCAGCCGTTGTGCTCTAACTGTCTGGTTCTGGGTGTCCTTCTTCTCCGCCGTGTGATCCCTCTTGCTCCGCCGTGGTGGTCCTCTGCCCCCCCGTGGTGGTCTACTGTCTGGCTCCGTTGGTCCTCTGCTCTGCCGTGGTGGTCAACTGTCTGGTTCTGGTGGTCCTCTGCTCTACCTTGGGATTTTCGGTCCCGTCTGCTCTGCTGTGGTGGTCCTCAGCTCTGCCGGTTCTGCCTCAGTCCCTGGTCTTTCCTATCCCTGGACCTGGCCCTCCGTCCCTCCCCCTGTTCCGCCACCGCTCCACCGCCCACCTGGATCGTTAAGTGTTTGGAGCGTCTGGAAGCCGCCCCTTGGGGGGGGGCTATGTCACAAATCCAGTCTATGAACTTCCGTTCACTCACCACCAGAGGTCACCCTTCCATTACATTGACTCTCGCACTACCNTACTCCAAATATGTTTGCAGTCATTGGATGTTAACAACTTCAGAGTCTCTCATTGGTTTTAAGACGGACTAGTTGTTGTACATACAATGTACATGTGTGTACTACTGTGACTGCAGGGCCAAATCACAAGGTCTTCTAAAAGACGAACACATTGGCGACTATATTATTCCAAAGACTCTCCAGAGACCAGAAATAATATTATTTTAATATAGACTATTTTAATATAGGATATAAATTAGATTATAAAATAAATTAGAATGTACAGATATTTTAATCTCCAAAGCAAGGATTACGATCAGAAATGTGATTTGCTAACCCTTACAATTAAAATTGGTCTGCTACTAAGTGCCCAAAAGGGAGGAGGTGGAGGTGTGTTTTCATTTCAATAGTGTGGCACCAGAGATAGCGAACCAATTCACCCTTCACTGATGAGCACAAACTAAAAATTTTATCTGATCAGAGAGAGTGGCTAACATTATTTGGAAATTGAAACATTCAAATTTCAATGCAGAATTCAGAAGTTCTGAATTTGCACCTAATCTTGCTCCTTAAAAAATGGAAGTATTTTGATCCAGATCTCACCTCATACTCTCATTCTGAGGCTGGTTACGGGTTACAGCAACAGGATCAAATTTACATCACAATTGTAAAACTTCCTTACCTTTGTTTGGAGCATGACTGTTTTTACACAAAGCCACGGTCGAATGCAGCCACACAGCACTATTTGATCTTTTAAATTTACTTGAAAAATAATGAAAGGGGGGTGTAAAATACTAAACATCAGACCAAAATACCAGAAGTCTTTATGTGCAACAGAGATCTGCATGTGTGAACAACACCATAAAACAACAATTGCCAAACAGACAACACCAAAATAGGTGAACACATTTCTGCCCACAGATCTTACTGTAATGAGAGCAACTGCAACAAAAGCCATGGACATTAGTCCATTGGAGTTCATGACAACATGGGTGATAAAAACACCAATTAATCTAGAAAATGTCCCCAGCAAAACTGGGGTCTATAATGCTCATGAAACAGCAGACTGTGAAGGCTCAACTGCAAGAACAGCATCAAGTGTTACACACTCAGACTGCACTAAAACAGTAGCAGTAATTCAGATCTGACCGATGACACTCAGTTTCATGTGACATCTGGAACTAAAAGTGCAATACATGATGATGATGTAGTTAAAATAATTTCACATGTCTGAATGTGAAACTGATGAGAAGTTCAAATTTAACTGTGGTTCTCTCTGTATTTGATTCTGTCTCAGGCTGACCACTGCAATTCCTTGGAGGACAGATACCAGGAAGGCGCCTGATCCCATCTGCATCAAGCCAGGACAGCAGAATTGTTAGAACATAACCTGAAACGCGGGAGATGGGTGCGAAGACGCTTGAAGGGGCCAGTCACACCTCACAGGAGAACATTACTATACAAATATCTATATGGCCTCCCGGTTTAGCACCGGAACTAAATTTTTGCAACATAGATTGCTATAGATTAGACTCCGCCCATCTTCCAGACATGAGCACAGAACACAAACCCTATCTAGACTTTTCAGTCTGAACACTACACATAACAGAAGACAATGATGGCTTAGATTATAAACGTGGTACTCCACTAAAGATCTATTGTCCATCCTCACACTGACAGAAACACATAGCCTCACACACATAGGACAATATATTAATCCCATGATGACAGTCTGAAAGAGACACATAACATGTATACTGTTTGCAACCATCTGCAAACTCATGGAACAACACTGTAACACACATTTGCATGATTAGTCACAGATCGATGGTGTAACTTCAAAACACAGAGGCAGACGAGTCCTTACAATTTAAAATATTTAATCTTTCTGATTGTTATTGGGGTGGTTGACAAGCCAAAGGGCCCCTGGTTTCTCAACACACCACTAATAACAGAAAAACATTATCAAAATTATCAAATGTGAAGTGCCTGCACTTCATTTCTATCAATCAATCATAAAATGTACAATTCTAACAAACCATCAACTGTGACTTAGCCTGCCACTATCGAAACCAACACACGACACACACACCACACACACACACACACAACACTACCACACACACACCCCCACATCTGTCCAAGGAATTCAGATTGCCGATTCTAGCCAAAGCGAATTCTAAAACTCATGTTCTAAGTCACTTCTTAAATCACGTGACTTGCTTTTGTATATTCCTGATTAACATGTGAAATAGATGAGTATATACCTCACGTGATTTGTTCTTATTATTATTATTGTTGTAATTATATGGCTTGTTTATTGATGCATACCTCTACATTAATGTTCAAGTTATACTGACCTCTTGCTGCATTTCCTTTGACTCATTCAGAACAAGAATACCTAAATTAATGCTGACATGGGACCACTTTACCATATAGGATCTTGAAAGATATTTAACTCCAGATGTACCACTCGCACTTGCTGACATAATCCTCCGGTTATTCTTTTTTGGTTTCAATGTATCATTATGTTTACTATACAACTTTTCTAATCGTGACTCATTGGGGGCCCGTGTTACTTTGATCAGCAATTCAGGTCCATTGAATGGCCACGAGATGCTTTTTCAGGAGTCTCACCAAAGCATTGTGTACCACCAGGGAGAACCTTCACCTGCTTGAGTCTGCCCTAAATCCCGCACATTGGAAGTGCAAGATTCATCAAAAGAGGCAAGAAGTACCTGCAGTTGGTCACTAGAGACAGAAGATTTCATCCTATGAAAGACTTCAAGCGAAAATGCCTGGATTGATTGCAATGGACTATCACATGGGTTGTATCATCAATCAGAAACCGGTGAAAACCCTGACCCGTCATCCCCCTCTGAACTCAACAACCCCCCCTCTGATACGAATATTTCTCCAATTATGAAAACGGCCCTCATATAGTTTCTTCCTAGCTGCAAACATCACAAAGGATTAACATCTCAAGGAATAGACCAGTTACCGGAATCAAGGACCCCATCATGTCACCTATATCTGACCTATTGCGGTCAATGGGCGAGACTGTAAGGATAAAAGAAACTAGAATACTTTGTTCTCCTGAGAGGCAAACAATGCACTGGAATCTTCAGGACACCCCACAGAGGGGTGGTGCTGGAAACGCCTCTCTCACATATGCATCAGTGCCTTTTTCATCTCCTCCCTCCACTGGATTCACTCAAAATGGTCAAGATTATAATGTTCTATATGAATGCAAATAAGGTTTACAGTTATGTTTGGTTTCATTTGAATAGTTTCTGGGCAAGTGGTACAATTGTCTTAATCTTACTAAAAGATAATACAGATCCTAAGAGTTAGGAGAAACTTTGATCACCGTAGAGAGCAATCCCATGCAAATTACCTTTTGTTCCCATTTGAGGTGTAGACCACCCAGGTCTGGCACCTGGCTCAATGCAAGTTCCAATTGTTTGTACAGGCCTCCATTTAAGATGTCTTTTACTTTAGTTTTTGTAGGTAAGGATTGCCGCAAAAAGGGTCAGCGGATCTGTAGCCCAGAATGCCCAGTAGTCACAGAGTATCCCACCATACTCTGTACTATTCCATTATTTCTATACCTCTACTACATTTAATCCAGGTATGGACATTTTACGTCTTAGAATTCGTCTTTGAAGTTTGGTTGTTCTTGATTGATTGATATCTTTGACTTTGCTGTTTAGCTAATGGCAATATCCACTATTTACCTGACATGATAATAATTTTCCTACTTTAATTCATTCTGAGTACTCTGAAGTTATTTTTCTCAATAGATTAAGTGATCGTATTTTTTCCCCGCAATCTGCGTCCAGGGTTAAGTGCATACTATATCTCAGGTTAGATGGAGCATGGGCATATCAGGTGAGGTTATGGGTTTCTGACTAACCGCTTGACCTTAGTTTAAGTTGTACTCAGTTACGTTAACCATGCATATAATTTCAGCTTTAATTAAGTTGTACGTGGTTATAATAACTATCGGGGTCTAGACTAAAGGTCTAGAAGAACCGCTGATTAATGTTGGAGTGTTTAAATTAAGTTGTACGTGGTTATAATACTATCGGTGTCTAGACAAGGTCAGAAGAACCCCGCTGATTATTTTTGAGCATTTCATGGGTAATTGTAGGGGGCTAAACAAATCTACTATTTAAAGTAAATAGTATTAGCCATAAACCTCTGAATAAGTATCAAACTGGCGAGTTTGTGATCGTGGAGCCCACGCATAGCGGCCGGCGTGAGGCATCCTAAAATGACATAGATTCCTAGTGAACGAGAAAAATACAAAGTAAAGATTTAATTAGAATAATCGAATGTAAGAATAGTCAGAGACTGACAAACAACCAATGTGCCTTTCAACTTAAATTAGAATTCAGATACTAAAATGGAGTCAGATTGAATTAAACCTAAATTGAATAACTCTCTGCGCTGAAAAGACCGAACACGCAAGATACCTTCATCCGCCACTGGATACCTTCCTTGGACCAAGTGCGTGGACCTTACTTCGTGTTCGATCTTTTCAGCGCGCAAGTTATTCATTAGGGTTTTAACTCAGCTGATCCAGTTTAGGTATGACCCTCGAATTTAGGGTTGAAAGGTGATCGGTTGTTTTGTCGTCTCTGATTCTTCTGACATTCGATTAGCTAATTAACACTACTTGTATTTACTCGGTCTTAGGAATCTATGGCGTTTTCGGAACCTCCGGGGCCGCCATGCGTGGGCTCCCGATCACAAAACTGCCGTCTGAACCTTATCCAGAGTGTTTGTGTATAATCCTATTTAATATACTTTAAATATAGGTCTGTTTAGCCTCCTACATTACCCAGTAAGGCTCCAAATATTCATCAGCGGTTCTTCTAGACCCTTAGTCTAGACCCCGATAGTTAGTATAACTACGTACAACTTAATTAATACTCCAAGCATTAATCAGCGGTTCTGCTAGACCCTCTGCCTTGCCCCCGATAGTTAATATAACTCTGTACAACTTAATTAACGCTGAAATCATATACATGGTTAACGTAACTGAGTACAACTTAAACTAAGGTCAAGCGGTTAGTCAGAAACCTATAATCTCACTTGATGCGCCCCATGCTTCATCTAAACCTGAGATCTAGTATGCACATAACCCTGGACGCAGATTTGCGGAGACATATGCATTCACTTAATCTACTTGAGGAAATAATTTCAGAGTACGTCAGAATAAATCAATTGTAACAATTTATTATCAGTCAGGTAAATGTGTATTATTTCCACAGCCAATTCAACGATATCAAGTCAATACAAGACATCAAACTCTCAAAGACTAATCTAAGAGTAAAATGCATACCTGACCTTTTTAGAAAAATACATAGTGTGAAGTGTGTGGACACACTCCATACTACGGGCTCTCTGACTACAGAATCGTGCCGACCCTTTTGCTGCAATCCTTTAAATACAAAACCAAGATAAAAACATCCCCCAAGTGGAGGCATGTACAAACAATTGGTATCTGGGTGGCTAGTTTACACCTCAATGGGAAACAGAAGGTAATTTGCATGGAATGACCCTCTACGGTAATCGAAGTATCTCTTAACTCTTAGGATCAGTATTATCTTTTAATCTACTTTTGTAAGATTAAGACCATTTTACCACTCACCCTGAGACTATTCAAATTATACCAAACATGACTGTAAATATCACTTGCATTCATGTAGAACATTATACTATTGACCATTCTGAGTGAATCCAGTGGAGGGAGCAAATGAAAAGGCACTGATGCATATTATAGGGCGTTTTCCCTGCACCACCCCTCTATGGGGTGCTTGAAGATGCACTGTGTGTATTGTCTGTCTCATGAGATCAAAGTATTTGAGTTTCTTTTATCCTTACAAAAGGTAAAAGAGTTATTGTTCATCCTCCAGGCATCTTTCCTCTACAGCTCCTCTAACGCAGACTTTAATGCAAAAAAAAAAAATATTATATATATACAGTATATATATATATATAATATGGTAACACTTTAGAACAGGGAACACTTATTCACTATTAAAGACAACTTTTCCCTCAGTAAATTCCTAATTTGCAGCTAATTAATAGTTAGTAAGGTAGTTGTTAAAGGGGGGGGACAATGCTGTTTCATGTTCATTGTTGTTTACACTGTTAAAGAGTTGGATTTTCATGCTAAGCATGGACAAAGTTTCAAAAAACAATTGTATGACAGAGTATTTCTGTGCCAAAAATCTTTCTTCCGGGTTTGTATAAGTTTCTGAGAGTTTTTTTTTGATTGTGACTCTTCATGATGGAAATGAGGGTGGAACTCCTTATATGGGCATTTCTCCCAAAAAACGCGCCTGCGCATGCATAGACCAGAGTGAGAGCGAAAGCGTGCCCATCAACGTGCTTCATCCGGCGGCAGGACTTGCTCGGGAAGAATGTCTCCAAAGAAGTGTGTTTTTGGTTGTAAGGGAAATATAACTTTGTTCAGCTTCCTAAAGAACCCAGCGTTATGTAAACAGTGGATACAGTTTCACAAGTGTGTTTGTTTACGAATGTTTTATAAACAAGGCCCAGTTCGACACTGTAATTGCACATCGTTTGATACTGAAAGATGGAGCGGTCCCAGCTATAAAAGATCCCGGTCATGATTCAGAACTGCAGACGGTAAGTGAAATGGCATCAAATGTCTGTTTTGTTGGCATTCGGCGCTCAAGTGTTCGTGACTCTTTAGCTCCGCCCACGGTGCACCTCCAGGAGCTCGGCTGTTTCCGGAGAGAATCGTAAAGCTGTATCTTTCTTTTATAAATATGATAAAACTAAAGACGTTTTGGCGATATGAAGGATGCAGTACTACTCTATAGGTACTCAAGATTAACATGAGATTGGGTGAAACTGTGTGTGTTATGTCCCCTTTAAGTTTAGGTATTGGGTAGGATTAGGGATGTAGAATAAGGCATTAATATGTGGCTAATATTCTAGTAATATGCATGCTAATAATCAACTAGTTAAGAGACCCTAAAATAAAGTGTTACCAAAAATATCAACAAATGAGTCACTAATAATGAAGACTGAGAATAGAGATGAACCAGACTATTATATACAACATTAGTATCAAAAGCATTTAATCATCATATTGCAGTACTGGCTACTTGTCCACCAGGGAGAAAAATTTGCTTGTTGTTTAGCGATCATGTTTGGGCTTGACAGATTTTTGCTCAAACGTCAGATTTCGCCGGAGGAAGACAGCAGGGATGAGGAGCCTACACACGGTCAGCAAACTGGTGGCAGTGGGGTGGTGAAGATTGTATGCAAACACTGGCACATGGAAACAACAAATGGCAGTTTGTTAGAGGATCTTTAAAACAAAGGTTTTTGATGTAAGTATAGTAGTTAAGGCCACCTAATATGAAGTGGGACCAATGAATATAGCTAATCTATTTAATATCATGCAATTTTCAAATGTTTACCTACTACACACACACACATACACTGAAAAAAAAAACTTACGACTTTCAGGACAATGTTTAAAACCACAAAGCCTTGAATAAGCATTGAAAACAAATGACAAGTTTCACCTCTGTCTCTGTTTCTCCAGGTCTCTAAATGTAAATACAAATGAATATGTCAGACTGTGAAATCATATATCAGCTCCTGCATGTTACATTCCACAAACATTTTTCTAATCACATACTTCTCGTACTTGTGAAATTCCAGTATTAAATTCTAAACTTATACTGAACTCCAATATACTGCATATAAACTGAAATACAACACCAAAGGTATAAAGGCCAAGAACAGTTATAATATACTAATAAATTGAATGAATGTTGCTAAAAAAAATGGAACATCACTCATCATCCAGAGTAATTCTGCAAGGTTAATGTGAGTTAAGGTGTAATGTCAATTTCTTCAAAGCCAATCATTGCTTTTTAAAAGATGCATAATTTTAAGTTATATACAGCAAGTATGTTCAAATGCACATGGGCAATATCTTATTTATATTATGCATTTAAAGGAGTAGTTCACCCAAAAAAAAGGAAATTTGCTGAAATTGTATTCACGTTTAGGCCATCCAGAAGAGATTTTTAACTTCAAACCATTGCAATTCTGGCTAAAATGAGTCCTCTATCTATAATACTTCTTTGAAAAAGTTGTCTTCTCTGAATCAGGAAAAAAATGCACAGATGAAACACAGTTTACAAGCGAAAATGTTTTAAACTAATATGGCAGTGGATTTTGATGTAAGAGGACAACAGGGAATGGGCTTTTTAAATTGATTTTTATTTACTGACATTTTGGTGTTTTGTGTGGATTACTTGTGGATTATTGTGATTTTTTATCAGCTGTTTGGGCTCTCAATCTGACGGCACCCATTCACTGCATCTACATCTTAGATGGGCTGATGGTGAATACATTACAACAAATTTTCATTTGGAGAACAAATCCTTTAAGAGGTAAAAATAATAATGTGAAACTCTGTTGCAACTGTAATGAGTAGGTGGTGTGAGAATCTCTGAATGGCTTGTAATTACTGAGTTTTTGAATCATAATGAATCCTAATCATTTTTATGTAGTTATTTGTTAGCGAAACTTGGCAGCACAAGCTACATGAAATTAAATCTTTTCTTAGACAGTGAATTTATTTTTTATGTGTCTTTATTACGTTTTTATTTCTTACACATCTTAAATAAGTCATTTTCTACTCTACAGATCATTCTGAAAGGTTCTCTTATCAACTTTTTCTCACCTTTGTTTTGCTGAGCTGAACATAAGATCCCAGTGTCTGGTCTATTGCTTCCCTCCTCTGGATTAAGATGTTGTTATTGTTGGTTCCACCAAACTGTCACTAATTTTGTCCTTGCCATTCATTTCATACTTCTGGATTGTCATTTTAGTGTCTCTATTCTGACAATCTAATGATAATCAGCACTTGAGAGTGTCATGGGTGATCATCATTAGTGTAATAGGCAATTCAAATGATTTTTGGTTAGATTTAATCCTCTCTCTCCATTTCACTTTCAATTTTTCTCTCTTTATCGCTTCCTTTGCCTTTTTCACATTACTTAAATGAGAGAAGCAAGTTTAGATAGTAGACAGCAGATAAGATGTGCCTCTATTTGTTTACAATTAAATAAGATTAACACACACACACACACACACTGACTAACACATTATGGACCATTGTAAACATCATCTCTGTGGTGGGTTTTTTTTATGTCTGCATGTCTGATCATTATGTAATTCTACATATTTTAATAATCCAAAAAACATAAATTCAGAATGCTTCTTTATTCTTCTTACAATAGTCTATTTATTGAATATTGTAATGTATGCTGAGTGAAGTAGACGATGACCTCAGAATGTTTTGCACAGCAGTAAGCTTTGCCCAGCCTCTTAATACTGTGACTTTTTAGTTGCTTTACTCACATAATGTTTCTGACTGAAATGGTTGTTTGTGAGCCTAATAAAAGGTTTGTGCGAAATATATATTTACAATTGGGCAGTTGGGAGTGTGTGATTTTGCTAAGTTGTTTCTATAATAACCTGCCATCATCAAACTTATTAAGGCAGAGAGAAATAGAGGCAAACTGTTCTCTTCAGATTTCTGACTATTCTAAATCACAGAAGGTGCCAGAGTTCTGTTTTCTTTAATATGAACTGTCTGAATTAAAATGCCAATGTCTGACAAATATGAAATGGAACTTTCAGACATGCTTCTGTTTTCTGAATTCCTGTTCTAGGGGTTTGGTTTTGATTAAACGATACCCAAGAACCTTAAAGCAGTAACAGCTGTCATCACTGACATTTTCATCTCCTTTATGATTACAATGTCAAGTTTGTCTGCCATTGTTTCTTATTGAAACACCAGATGTGAAGCCTCCTATTTGGAGTTTTCAGTTCAAAATCATTGTTTTAAACAGGGAGTTCAATTTTGTATATTGTCTTATTAATATATACATGTATTGCTGTTTCAATATACTGCTCTTCAAAAGTATGTTTTTTTAAGTCGTTTATGCTCACCAAAGCTGCATTTATTTGAAACAGTAAAAATGTTAATATTGAGAAATATTACAATTTAAAATAATGTTGACATTATGGTACCAGAAACCCCAGAATTATTACCTCGCCACATGGTTGCTATTTTGTGGGCTAAAGGAGGTTCTACAGGTTATTAGATAGGTGGTCATAATGTAGTGGCTCAGTATTTTACAATGTAATTCAAATTTATTTATGTGATGGAGAAAAAAAAAAAGGAATTTCCAGCAGCCATTACTCCAGTATTCAGTGTCACATGTTGTACATATATATCATGATGCACACACAAACACACAGACTGGGTTGGATACACACACACACAGTACATTTATTTCTGCAGTGCTGAATGCAGTTCAGTAATAAATCATTATTTACAGTCTTTGTTTGCTGCATCATTTGCACTAGCGTTGTCATGTTTGTTGTTCTCTTTGATGCAGAGTGCATGTCTTCCCATAATGATGTGGGATGTGATTTTGAGTGTCACCATCACTGTATTTTGCTTGTGGAATATTAAGGACCATATATATGTATGCAAATCTTGATTTATTAAAAAAAATGTCACAAGATGTCATTTTCTTACTCTGTAAAGATTCTTATTTCAATCAATCAATCAATCAATCAATCAATCAATCAACAAACAAGCTGTAAAGTTTTCTCTCATTATTTTGAGAGTAAAAACAAACACAAAAAAGCTGATGTTTGCTTACATACTCACATATGTTTTTCTATGTTGCCAGACAGGAGTTTCCATCTTGGTTGGTTCTTCATCTTCATCTTCTCCTTCTCCACCCCCCCCCCAGAATCCCTCTCAAATATATTTTCACTATATTTCTACTTATTCTTTCAAGCTCTTCTGTTGTTTTCTTTTTTTTTTTTGTATTTCTTTAGTCTGGGTTCTAGCACTTTTAGCCTTTGTTCAGCAGCCTCAGTGCTTCAGTTATGTGTACCCCATTGTTTTTCTTTTTAGTAAGAGTTGTCCTTCATCTTTGGTCCTTTATACCAGACTGCTGACATTCTTCCTCCAGAGGACTCAAATGTTTTGAAGCTTTAAATCTATAGCCGAACATCTAATGTTGAGGATGTTGTTTATTTGTTTATTTTGTTACATTGTGTTTAGAATAATAATTGATGCTGTTTGCCCAAAAGTTGGCAATAAATGGAAAATCTATTTTCTGCATATTATTGTTGCATGCCCGTGTTAAAATAATGCATGTTATTGATATTCTTATGAACAATTCATTCATGCATGTGTTTGTTTCTTTTATTCATTCATTTGTTTGTTTGTTTATGGCCTTGAAGCTTTTAATCAAAATGCCATAACTTGATTTTTCCAGTGAAACAACAGACTTCACTCTAGTGACGTACAGTATACCACACGTCTCCAATCATTTAGTCAGCTAAAACTCTGCTCCTTGGAATCAACTGCAAGCTCCTGTTCAGATTTGCCTGTCCAATCAAAAATTGATAGAACCAAGTCCTGCCTTAAATCGATAGCCTGTTTCACTCAGATATACATCACAATAGGGAAGAAATTATCTGTTGATACTTCTGTTACATTGCAACTTTGAGGATGAGAATCATAAGGAATTTCATTATTCTGGTTATGATACTAATTCCAGCTAATGGTTCATTTACTGATTATTTTCAGGAATGTACTAAAATTAAAATTCTGGTTGATACAGATAAGATGATAGTTATTTTCATGTTATGGCCAATAAGTGATACATGGAGCATCAAAATTATATATTATTTAAAACTAAAATCAACCATTTTAAATACTACAGCTGAATTTAGGCATCCCAACATTGTAATTTATGAAATGTACACTATGAAAAATGGCCATTGATTTTGAAATGTGCTAAAAATGATAACTTGGTAAATGTGCAGCTGTGTATCTAGTGACTCTCTTATTGCTTGAATTATTTCCATTTAGACACAGCTCCAGCTCACTTGCTACAAAACACAAAAAAACCTTCAAAAATTTATTTCACCAGTTATTTCACATGCTTGTGACTGTCACTCTTCTCCTTGAGCAGTGTTAGATTATGAAGGTCTTTGAAAAAGACATTGTCCCTTCAATAATGAGAAGTCCTAAGCCCAAGGCCAAAGATACTGCCAAACCATCACATGAGCCCTTACTGTCTCTCTTACCTGTCTATTCAACATCCCAACGCCTCATAATCATCATAAACAGACTCCTTCATCTCTCACTATTGACACAAGGGTAATTCCGATAGACCCTGAAACCCGTCAAGAACTGACTACATATGTGTTGTTTGCTTTCACTTATCTATCAGCTAAGAACACCTTAACACCTACCCAGCAACACCTTAGCAATGCAACACCTTGGCATCATCTAGGAACTGCGTAGAGAACACTAGAGACACCTTAGCAATCGTAAAACTGCTTAGCTAAGGTGCTTCCAAAATACATAAAGCCTAAATAAATCTTCAGACTTCAAGGCTTTTTTGAATGTTCGGGCTAGGCTTTAACAATCCAGCAGGTTTGAATCTCATTTATGGCTACAAAATAAAGTAATTTGTTTTGGTTAACATCAAGGATTTGAATGTTCCAGTAGTGACAGTGTGATGAAACATGAGCAGGCTTAGAAAAGGTTTGTGTATTGATGCTCTGTGCTGTGGATGTAACTCAGTCCCCAGCTCCTGCTGTAATCAATGTACTGCTACTATAAAAAGAATATAAAAATACAAGAATTAGCAACAGTTCAGTGGTCTTACTTTTGCAACACCTGTTCCCTTCCCAACCTTGTAGGACTGTTACCGCAATTAATGTTACTGCAATAGA
Organism: Sinocyclocheilus anophthalmus; assembly: GCA_018155175.1. NCBI lineage: Eukaryota > Metazoa > Chordata > Actinopteri > Cypriniformes > Cyprinidae > Sinocyclocheilus > Sinocyclocheilus anophthalmus. The sequence continues at coordinate 86,897 of JADLZN010001472.1, read as the reverse complement.
CAAAACATCATCAAAATGACTTTTACTGTGTTTTTTGCAATCTTAAAATCTGATCCATCCATCTCCATCCAAGAAATAGGTAAGGGCTCATCCACACAAAGCCAAGAGCTTTATCTATCCAATCTTTTTTTTCCTCATTCAAAAAAAAAAATTCTGCAAACACGGTGTCATCTCAAGAAATATCTGTGTACACATGAAACCACTGAAACCGACTCAAAATGATGTAGTATACATGCCAGACCAGTACGTGGTGCTGCAATTCTGCCACAGAGATACACTAAAAACGGAGAAGAAGACTTGGAGCATAAGCTTAAACCTTGCGAGACGTGGGATGATGATATCACTGTTTCACAAAATATACAGACTGGCTGTACACATTAAAATGCAAGGGTGTCGTTTTTAGATTTATCCACTCTGGGACCCGGTTTCAAAAAATAGCGGTTTCATACGGTGGCGGAGAGAGCTCAACGCACTGCAAATGAAAAAACACCTGCAAATTAGGAAAACATCTTCATCAATTTGACAACAACGCGCTGCAAATGCTCACAACACAACAAAGACCAAATAAAGAACTATTCAAAACAGAAATGCCTGCAAATACTCACAACACAACAATATAAGAAACGCCAGCAATGCGTCACAGCACAACCAAATAAAGAACGCGTGCAAATGCTCACAGCACAACCCATAAAGGAAACGCTCTCAAATGCCACAGTCACACCAATAAGAACAAAATAGTTGCAAATAGCTCAACACACTGCTAATTACCAATCGGGGATTCCGTAAGATCTCTTTGCTACCTTGAATATTTCTCAGTCCCTCAAAGTGTATAACGGTTGGGAAGCAAGAAAACACACATCAAATTTTATTCTCAATACTTCAACTTTATTCATTGATACAAAGATATTATATTGGCATATGTCGAGGGGAGTTTCAACCTTTTAACCAATGAGGATATAGATGACATACATATAGGATTTTGGCCAAGAATATTTGTTATACAAAATGGCCACATGTACAGGAAAACATGGACATATTAGGAATAAACTTTTAGCGAAGGCTGAGGCACTATTCTTCAGAGTTCCTCACGAACTCCTTTACCCTTGCAGTCCTAACATTCATGTCCTTATTGGGACATTTGAACCAAGAGAAGCTAATGTATACATGTGCGCATGCATACCTCGCATATGAGTAAGAGACATTAAAACATCATAGAGAGAGAGAGCAGATGGAGGAGGGGGGATTCAGAGAGAAAACAGTGCTGTATAGGGAGGGCGAGTGAGAGAAGGAGAGAAAGGAAAGGAGGGTTAAAACATCTGGAACCAATAAAGACAGAGAGTGTTTTCTAACAACAACCAAATAAAGAAACGTGCCGCAAATGCTCACAGCACAACCAAATAAAGAAACGCGCTGCAAATCCTCACAACACAAACAAATAAAGACACGTGCTGCAAATAGGCACAGACCACATCGGAAATGTTTAAGCTTTAAGGGAACCGCAAAGTGACGAACATGGCTGGGACATATTTGGTTTATTTTAACATCCTGATCATACCATTCCTTTGCTTCTTCTTCTTCTGAAATTATTAGTCTAAATAAGCTGACGAAATACACAATTACAGTAACTGTGAAAGGTTATGTAAGCTGGCCAACTTATTTTACAACTTCCCTTACAAAAATTAACCATAGCCTATGGTTTTACTATTAAAATTAATTAATAAATACATTTATTATGTAAAAAATATATAAAACCAAAAAATGTTTACTATAGTTAAACCATGGTAACCATAAATTAACCATGGATTTACTACACTTGCCATAGTTTAACCATGGTATTTGTACTGTACAATTACAAATGGTAATCAATACAAAAAAACATGGTTATTTTCGTTTTGTTGGGTCCCCCTTTGTGGTCTCGTTGTAGTCTGTCACTCTAGACTTCACATCGATGACCAATTCGTCGGTCATTGACATGATGTATCTGTTCTCTCCATCAGGGAACGAGGGTTACATACGTAACCAAGATGTTATCCTTGTAAAGTGAAAAGCTGCCTGTTTGTAATAAACCAATCAGACATTTTTTCAACTAATTGCTTCTTCTATCCACAATATTTATTTATTCAGTGAAAAAGTTGTCTTGTCTAAAGGATAAAGTTGTTTTTTCACTGGAGGAAGCACTATTATGGATTAATTAATCATATTTTTTGGCCAAGTCAATGAATGACTAAGTTTAATGCTTAATGATGGATTTGTTTCTTACAAACACACAACTTTTCACTTCACAAGGATAATTGATGGATTGGATTTTTTCTTGTGGATTATTATTGTGATGTTTTTATCAGCTCTCATTCTCACGGCACCTATTCACTGCATAGGATCCTTTGGTGAGCAAGTGATGTAATGCTAAATTTCTCCAAGCGGTTCAGGATGTGGAAAGAAACAAACTCATGTACATCTTGGATGGCCTGAGGGTGAGCCTATATATTTTTGGTCTAAAATATTTTAGCTTAAAATCTTTGGGTGAAACATTCCTTTAAATATCAGTCATTCTGACATATGTGCCTTTACAATTTGATATAAAAACATTACATTGAGTATTATCCTTCCCTCTAGTCAGTGGCAGATTCGGTCATAGTTGACCCAGGGCACCAATGTTCGGCACAGAGTACTGCCCCGGGCACAGCTGTCACAGACGCACGCTCCGTTTCCCATGGTTGAATCTCTCATCTAAATGCTTTCCATTACAATTAAATCACAAAATAGAATAAAACCCTATACGACACAATCTGCATCAAACAGATGCAGTTTTGATGTTTATTTAAAAAGTTGTCAAATGAGTCTCTTGCATTTACATATAAATCGTTATACAATACTTATTATACTTAGTTACTCAGCATAATGTTGAGAGCTTTTCCTATCTGGTGTTCAAATAACAAAGCTTCTTTTTTATTTGAACTTTATCCAAGCTTCACTTTTATTTTTCACTAGTGATTTATAGTGATGTTTGTGACTGTAGCTCAACTTAATGCTCACAGATTGTGACTCACACTGGGAAGGTCTGAAAGGCACAACAGTGTCACCCTCAAAATACTGCATAACGCCCTTCAGCTGAATCTAACATGCAACTGCTGGATTCAAGCACATGCTTCTTTTCATCTTTTCCACTAATATCATCTCCTCCCTTTGTGATTGTTAGTGCTTCTGTCGGTTCTCCATCAGAAACGTCTAAATAGCATACAAAAAGTGTACTGAGAAAATTTTAAGCCGCAGTAAAAACAAGAAAGGGCTAAGCTTAATATAGCATTTAATAATAAAAGGCAAATTATTAAATTAAAGGTCATCCATTTAACTTAGTAAATATCACAGAATAATATATTTAAAAAAAAAATGGGAAAGAGAGCTGACCATGAATATCCAAGGCTGTGCACCATTCCGAAGTAAATATAATATTGCTTTCTCCTGTTAAAAGCTGTCTAAATCAGGAGAAAAATGGTCCCAGTTCAGCACTTTTAACAGTCAAAAACAAATATGTTGGTGGATTTTGTGAGAGGACAATAGGGGATGGAGTTTATTACTTAATATTTATTTATAAATCATCGGAAGTGCCTTAAAAATGCCTTAATGATTAATTTAATTAATGTATTTAAAAAAAATGACATTCCAATTTCCATTATGTACATTTTAAGAGTTTAAAATGATGTAATGTAAAGAAAATTCAAAGAAATTAACACAAGCACTGTATTTGTAGTGTTTATTAAAATACATTATTTAAATTTTATTTAAAAATTTTAAATGAAGGTTCATTTACTCATTTAATTTTACTATTAATGCTTTATTAATATACTGATGTATTCAAACAAATGAATGAAAAATATAATAATTCACATAAAATACATATTATACATAATTGTTTCTTTAACTATCCAACACAGACTGCACTAAATCTCTTTCTGTCATTCCAATTCATATTTATCATCCTGTGGGACATGCCCAATTCAATTCAAAGTCAACTTATTTGTACATTTTGTTTGTATTCTAAGTGCTTACTGGTTCACTCTCTACAGCTGACTGGCCTCAGTGCCTGTTGACAATCATCCTCTGTGTCACACTTGAATAATTTCTCGTCTTCTGGGTGAGGCTGCACAAACACTGACTTGTCTTATGCTCTCATGCTGTCAGCGGGTGGTACACCACAAACTAATGTTTATTTAAAATGTCTCGCCATTGTATTACTCCAAGAGCTCTGAATGTTCTCTCACTACTGGGCTGACCCATCACTTTAAGAGGGGTTTGTACACTCTGCCTGTACGGCATCGACCCTGCAAGGCCCGGGCTTTTGTATTCCATGGCACAGCCGACAGAGATCCTTTCTGCATATAAAATGTGTCAGGAAGTATATAATTAATGTTAATGTCTGATCGAAAAGTGGAATTGTTAAATCATCCGCTTATTACAATTAACATGAATGTATTGACATAAAATCAAATGCATTTCTCACATAAATTCCTTTGTGTTTTCATACCATCAGCTGTAAAACAGAATGGTTGATCTCCCCTCTAAATGATTAATTACTTGAAGCTTGAATGACTTTGCCTATACATTATTCATCAGTATATAAATCAGTTGTTTACAACACAATAGAAAGGACTTAGTCAGGCCAGAGTTAGAGGTGACACAGATGCATATTTGATCATGCGCTCCAGATTGCACAGAGATCCATCTGTTCAATGTACATGTGCTGATGCCACTGGCCGCATGTCCGAATGTTTAATATTCCCACACGGTTCCAAAATGTTGCTAGGCTTTTTGTAAATGAACCCAGATGGAAAAGTCCTATGGAGAATTGGTTCCCAAGGGAGGATAGAAAGAGAGGCTATAATAAAATGACATTTAAAAGAACCACATACAGTAAGAACTGTGAACAAATATAGAAACTAGGTACATTTTCTGAAGAAAATGTGATGGGTACTATTTTGTCTCAAATTAAATATAGCCTAGCCTCGTGTCTCTATGATATTCTGGTACTGAGATATGGCTGGAGTGTGCTGTTACATGGTCGCTAGAGTGTTCTGTATGGTTGCTAAGGTATTTCTAGGCAGTTGTTATTGTGTTAATGGATTCTTGATGGCTGGGGTCAAAGAACCAAAAATGTTCTCTCTTTAAAAATTAACCCCCCCCCCCCCCCCCCCCCCCCCCCCCCCCCCCCATCAGTCTCAGATATGATGCTCCTTGCTCCTTTTTAAGGCAAATTTGTGGGATTTTTTTAGCTTATTTTTATATCCGCCAGGAAGACGATCACTTTTAAAAAGTCTGATAATCTAGAAAATTCAAGCCACACACTTTTACCTTCATGCATTTAGCAGACACTTTTTTTCCAAAGCAACTTACAGTGCATTCAGATTTCACCATGATCCGTCTAATTCCCTGGCAATCAAACCCTTGACCTTGCTAATGCTAGCGGCATGCTCTACATGCCTTTGAAATATTATACATATCTGTATCCTTTTTTGGATCCCTATTCATATTACCGGTAATATGCAGAAATTTTGCCTGGAAGAAGAAGAAATATATGAGATAATAGAGATTTTTAAAGGGACGTGATTCAAATTCTGTTATAATTTACTCCCCCCTCATGTTGTTTCAAAACCACTCTGACTCTCTTTCTTCTGCAAAACACAAAGATATTTTGCAGAATGTTTCAACGGTTTTTGTCCAATACATATAATGTCAATGTCCAATTAAATTAATTAATTCAAACAAAACCGTAACCCCACTGACTTTCTTTGCATGGAGAAAATTTTTTTTTTGGTTACACTTTATAATAAGTACACAGTATAGTACTTACAAATCATTTGCAAAGTATTAGTTTATAGTTAATTCATGGAATTAATCAGCTGATTATATTGAATTTGTGATCAATGAGATAATCTATGAAATTATTTTCTGTACATGTAAATGTTACTCACAGATATCTAAATATATAAAGATCAGTCTAATTTTAAACCATAGTCTGTTGTTAATGGTCCATGAAAGCATTAAAATATAATTAATTAATAATAAAGAAATATTTATACGTAAAGTAAATCGATACACAGTTATCCCTACTTAATGTATTAGGAACGATTGCTATTACACCATTAATGTCTAATAAATGTAGGTTTAAAGCCTACATAATTAATAGCAATTTAGTATTTTTTATGAAACAATAAGGTGAGAACTTTTACTACTAATAACCATAACAACTCCTTTGTTGTAACAAAGGATAACAAACAGTAACGTCTTTAAAATGCGCTTATAAACATATATCTTTGTTAATTAAAGTTACATACCAATGTATTACTTTTTAAACTATGAATTAACAATAAACAAATAGTTTGTGAATTATTTATAAGCACTGTGCTATTGTATACTTATTATACTTTTACCAGTATCTTCGTTTGTGTTCCACACAGAAAACGAAAGTCAAACAGGTTTGGAATTACATGAGGGTGTATAAATAATGACATTTTGGGTGAACTATCTCTTTAAATAGTGGTGCATTTTCAAATATGTGTGCACTTCACTATTAATTCAAAGAACAGCAGTGAAATACAAAATCGTCATGTATAAATTACAGCACAGCAAAATGTCCCCTGCTTTGTTTTATGTACAATGACAGGAAGACATGTCAAACAACAAACATACATGCACTCATGCACAGAACCACTCAATTTGTCCACCAAGCCTATTTTTCCCCACTTGCCCCCTCACAATCTCTCTCTCCCCCTCCTTCCCTCAAAGCCCACCCTGCTCTGAGCCATAATGGTACATGCCATTAGTGAGCACATCTTGAGCTAGGAGGGGGTCTCTGCCTCGCCGAAGAGGCTACGTTAGAGCCACATAAACACATTCACAGATGTGTCTCCATGCGTTCTGACAGCCCGACTGAGCCAAGACCGCCACGCTGAATGAAGACAGAGAAATCAGGGGGAGAGACGGAGAACAACCACCAAGCAAATTATCACACCATTACTGCAGGGTCTTGCCCACATCCCTCTCTCTCGGATTGTGAGCTTGAGTGAGAGCACGTCTGACAGGGAAGAGAAGAAAACGTGGGAGATCTACCGGCAGATTCGTCCCCAATTAAGCCCATGTTTCCAGTTTGATCCAGAAGCCACAGTACAAACAAATACAGGGATGCTCTGAACAAAAACAAATAAGAGAAGAGGAGAACAAGAAATCAAGAGAGACACACAAAGACAAAGAGTGAGAGATGGAGGAATTTTTTTAATGAATGAAGCATGCAGCAGCATGTGGTGGAAATAACTGCATCTACGTAAGGTAAGACAAACCTTCTTTGTTTAATCTGTGATAGAGCACAACACAAAAAGGCACACAAATTCTGTGGTGACGAGCAACAACAGAGGCTGAGACTCTCACGATTGAGAGAGACGGCTGCGTGGATGAGCGCTGGAGAATAAGCCATGCATATATGTTAAGATGTACACGGAGATGAGCTTGTGGCAGAGACCTGAGGTAAGCCTGAAGAAAAGATTCACTTGTAATCCATACAGAGCTCAAAGAGCACCTTGGTGTCAGCTAGAAAGACTCAGTCACCAGCTGGGAACCTTGGGAAACAGTTGTGTTTGTCTATATATTCATGAGTCAATGCTCAGTATGGATCCGTTTTGCTTCTGTTGGATCTCTTGACAATAATGTACGTTGCTTAGACTTAAAATGTAGGAATTTTAACATTGCAACTCACCACTTTTAGGATATTTAGTCCAGGTCATCTGCCGTTCATTTTATATTCAGTTGCATCTAGACAAAATAAGTGGCAATTTAATATGCATGTCTTATCTGCGCTGCAATGATAACCACACACGGTTCGATAAAAGAGTTCCACCTAATGCCAGAGTGTCAACACTAATGCCAGTTCACTGCTACAGCCACGCAGAACTGCCACTTCTAATCTACACCTGGGTATTAGTGTTCAGTCATTAACGGCTTAGTTTAGGGCCCCTCCCCCTCCTGACCCAGTGTCAAAACAACCCCGCATGCTCACCCACACCCCCCCCCCCCCCCCCCCGTGAACCATGCAACTGCCGGTGCTTAGCAAAAGCGTGATGCTAATTAGATGGAGAAAGCTTTAACAAAAATCAGTACCATCAACGCTCTCTTTTATTGTGTAAAACCCAACTCTGCCAGCTGCTGAAGCAATAACAACCGTAGCTAAATATGTAAATCATTACATAAGAGCAGGAACGATGCCGCTCCAGGGCAGGAATATGAAGTCATTAGTAGCAATATCAACGGAAAGTGCATCTCTATGAGGATGCGTCTGGGATGGAGTTCCACATTAAGTAACAGATTGGGCAACTCTTACTGGAAAGTTTAGCTCAAATGAGCCTGTTCAAAGAGACAAACAATAAGCAACTTTGAGTTGAGAACATACAAGGGAAGTAATGTCATAATTAATCTTATTTGTCGCATATCTTAGTTGCAAAATTTTGAGCAAAATTCTCACAGGAAGTAATGAAGTCCTATCCTTTATCATTATAGACATCACAGTTAACATGAAACGGCATTCACAACCCATTTCACTTGCCTAATAAGATGTATTCCCTAGTGAAACAGGATTTTCAATGGGAGAAATGGGGCACAACTTGATTTTATTGAACTGGGAATTGATTGGATCATAAAAAGCAGGCGCTCTGTTCTACACCAGATTGAATACAGACCTGAATGTGAGATTGCTGTGATTATTGAGGACTTCTTCCATCCACTGGTACCTACTTTCGAATCAATCTTGGATCTTGTTGCATCATAATTCTTTTTCAAGTTTTTTTTTTTTACTCTATAGTGAGTATAGTTTATTTTCACATTCTGTATTACATTAACACTAACCAGCATTGAATTACTATTGCCAATCATTTCTATGTCAGTTAATGTAGTCAGTCTACATTAACTAAAACAGTAGCCTTAAAATAGTGTCTATACAAAATGTTAATATGATATAATATAAGCAAAATCACACAGCTAAGCTCATTTGCAAGAGAAAACAGAAAAACATAATAAAAATATTATTATATAATTGTATTACATTATATGTAATAAACTATACTACCAGATGAACTTTGCTGTTATGCTGTCTCTTTTATGGGAGCTCTCAAACCACTCAAACATTTTAGCCTGCGCTCTGCTTTGTGGTGTCAGTACATAGCACTGATGGCTTGTATTTCACCTTCAGCAATATTAAAGACCCACAAACAAAACATTCATACTATATATTCAACACAGTAATCTATAAAACCCCTGAATGACCAACAATAATTTGTGTGATCACAGAGCACTCGAGTAGCAAAGGGACAGAGACAAAGAACACAAGTCAACAATATCATTCTACTCCTCAGACAAATCCATGCAGCTGCAAGGAATTTAAAAGCAGACTTCAAAAATAAAATAAAAAGTCCTGTGGGTGAAATTCACAGTGTTTCTGTTGAAAACAGTTCTGACGTAGGCATTTGAAAGCACACTAGGCTGGAGCTGCTTGCTGCAGGCACTCTTGCCCTCCCTCACACTCACTCATGTGCACTTTCACACAAGTTCACACACTCAACCTCTTGCTCATATGTGTACGATTTGTTCATGTAGTAGACAAACACTCTGATTCAAACCGCAAGTGTTATGTCCCGTTTCGCTTAAGAAAACCCACATAAAAACCTGTTTTCACATGTGTCACACAGGCAAGGTTAGTTTGCTGAGGGACTCTAAGCTCTTGAAAGACTGTAAAGCGATTCACAATGCCATCTGAATCTCCATGCCATGAATATTAACCAGCACAATTGTTCCCTGAGTGACGCTACCATGGCTGCATTATTCATTCATCCCGACGCTGCCACAAAGAGTTACACACCGCTATGGCCAGATCTGCTCTGTACCAGCTCGCGGTGCCCGAAGTGGAGCGCTAACACCTATAGCTCTCTCTCAATGGACGGCTAATGAACAGCTGAGAAACTGAATAAGGAAGAAGGAAGAGAGGAAAAAGGCAGGAAAACAGATTGCCAGGCCTCAGGCTGGGCTGTTATTCTGCCTTCTTGAATTCAGCACTGCGAGGCTTTGAGCTTGTGTTTGGCTGCAGTCTCTGGCCCACTTTAGTCGTGCAGTCGTAGACACACACACAAACACACTCCCATTACTGAACCATAACACCCCCAGGGACAGCAGCTGTTACCCCCGGAAGAGCTCGGCTCATAGTAGCAGAAGAGCTAAGAAGCTAAAGTGAGAATACCAGGCCATATTTCCTCAGCGGGGTCTCACGTGGCCGCCCACCCTCCATGTGCCAAACAACTTCATCCATTCATGCTGTTTATGGCTCACCTTTTTCTAAATGATGTTTGGCAGCTGTACAGTAATGGCACAATCCTATTATTGCGTGTATGTTGTGTGAATGTGAAGCGAACAACCATCATAAGACGACTGACATGCATTCTCGACTCCTTTCTGTAGTACATGGGTGGCAGGGGTCCAGGACCACGTTGTTCTTACAGACCTCACATGTGTTTGACAAAAGTAAATGGCCTATTCCATTTTGTAGGCAAGAGACATAACAAAAGCAACATGATTTCTATTTTAATAGCCTACCATTGCTTGCAAAAGTGTTATCGGATCGGCCACCCAAAAAATTAACATTCTGACTCTCCTTCATTCTGTACAAAAGCTGTTAGACTTTTTTTGTGGAACACAAAAGATAATAAAAAAAATATTTGTTTCCATACAATGGAAGTCAGAGCGGTCCAACCGGCTTTCATTATATGGAAAAAAGCACTAAGACATTTTTCAACATATCTTCTTTTGTGTTCCACAGAAAAACGCCACTGAGGTTTGGAATGACCATCCCTTTTAATATGCAATTGTTGATTTTTCAAAATTTTCCTCTAGGATATGTAGAAAAAAAGAAAGTCATATAGATTTGAAAAACTATCCTTTAAAATGTTAATTTTTCCAATTAATCCATCTTATATTCGCACTATATATAGTTTTGACGTGTTACCTTGGTAATATTTTATTACTTTTTGACAGCATTAATATTAAATATGCAATAAAAATAACGCTTTAATGCAAAGTTATTACCAACTCGTACCCCCTGACCATAACTTCTGCTAATTCTGCATATCTTCAGCAGGAAAAATTTCTCTAAAGCATGTTTACCAGAATAGATCAAATTAGTCACGAGTGATTCATACAGGTTAAGTTCTTGCATTTAAAAAACTAAACAAAAATTAAAACCTTTCAACACTAAGAGTAGTTCAATTAGAATCCTGAAGAAACAGGTAATGCAACAACACAAGATTTCTGTCTTATGAATAAAACAGAGAGAGAGAGAAGACGTAATCCTTGAATGTTCCCTGCGTGAACTGTCTCTAAATTGAATGATTTCACTAAGTGGGGAGAATGTTCAGAGCACAAATCCTGTCTATTCTTACTCTCTTACTGCTGAAAAGTCTGAACCATACAAATGTCTATAAAGACACTGTGTACTTTACAGCATTCTTGATGAGAATGCAAAAGGAGCACCAATAAGCAAATGACCTTTAAAAACAATAAAGTCTCCCTTTAGTAAGTCTAATTCTGCTAAGTATCTGTCCTCCGTGTGCGTCCTCTGGAACAGCAGTAATACATAGAGCCCCCTCCCCACCTGTGCTATTCCGTCTGGCAGCAGCCCCCAGTCCCTCAACAGCAGCTGCTGCTGTGCTCACGATACGAGCACTGTGAAATATCTGAGACCAATCAGATTTTCTAATCCTGCAGATTCACTAGTGACCATGACCATTTCATCTCTGGACACCAAGAGCATTCATATTTAATTTGAGTCTTCAGTCATGTCCTTCTTACAGTATGAAACAGGATTGACACAGCAAAGCACCTGGCCTTAATGATTTGGCTGCTGTTTGGGAAATTCACATTTGCTGAATACAGAATTTAGTCACATTGTTGTTTGACCTCTTGCATTATATGACTTGTACTATGTGTAATTATGTTTAATTAATAATAGTAATAACATTATAGTTCATAAATATTTCAACTGATTTAAACATATTTAAAATGAAATATTTTATCATTATCATTGTGAGATATAATTGACTTAATGCCATTATTATTCAGCATTTGATTAATCATGATCTTACTAGTGCCACAGTAATTCTTGCTAATCAACATGTTATATTATCTCATCTCTGTGAAATTGAATATATAACAATGCAACAAACCTGCCTTTTAAAACAGTATTCATAATTGTGCAGCAGAACCACTTGAACTGCAGAAAGAGGTTTTGTGTTTGTCATCGGGTTGCTTTTTGTAGTAGTTTCTCTAATGGCCTGCTAGTTAAAGTAGTTACAGATAGCCTCTTTAAAGCTCTTGTGTGCTGTCGAGCATGTTGTTAGGAATTACTGCTCTTCTTTTGTATAGTAATCTGACCAGAACATTGCTGATCACATCAGCGTCAACTGGCAGGCTGGATAGTGTCTGACTATGCTGCTTTCAGCTGCCTCTGGGTTTTGTTTTCGCTGAGCAGGATTCGTGACCTGTAAAGGACCTTGCATGTATCTGACAGATAAACTGATGCAACTAGATAGTATTTAGTATGTTAACAATTTAACAAGATATTAAGCCAGAGTTTAAACACTGCTTCATCAATAAGATGACACTATACTCTTGCCTTGGGCTTTAATTACCAGTTTAAAAATGGATTTAGTCAACCTCAGCCTCCTTAGCTTTAAATTAAACCGTGCTCTTTCACTTTGAGGTAGGGACTCAGTTACCATTTGAGCTACTCATATGTGAATATGCTAAAAAAAAAAAGATACTCTATGCATTATTAATAACTCATGGGCAAATTGCTCTTTAATGCAGGTTAATTCAAACTCTATACTATAGCTGCTTGCCAAAAATGATCCAGTTGTGACCACTGTGTAATTTTCAACCTACGATAATTAAAAATACATGCCTACCTACATTTGTATAAAAATAATATGATATATTATTTACTGTATATATATATATACATATGTGTGTATATATAATACAAGGCGGTTTTCAGCTGAAATAAACATTATAGAGGGAGTAAATCTTAACATCTTTACAAGTTGTATTACTTTTCACACAAATTATGATTATAGAGGCAGGTTATTGATTAAAAAAATACTTATTTTCATTTCAAATTAATACATTTGAAAGTTTGCATCACATAAGGATTTCTACATGAATGGCTTTTCTGATATAGTAAACATGCTCTGTAACTCACCTGGTACTACTACCCTTGAAATTTAAATCGCAATAAAAGAGGTCCAACCCTTCTACATTTTAAGGAAGCTAAAATGCCATGTTTGTTTCTGCAAATGTGTTTTTATCTTATGCTTGCTTTTGTCGGTTTAGGGTAGGTAGTTATTTTCAAATGCGAAACAATTAAGCTTTTAGCGCCCCTCACTGGACTGGATTTCATTTCCGGACTTTGGCGATACAGAACACCCAAACTAACAAAACATTTCCAGATTAATTTTATTTTGTTTTGGATAAAACTGACTGTGTTTTAGCGCCACTCACTAAACATTTCTCTTTGAAAATGTTGTGAAACACACAAGAAGCAATGTAATATCATTTTGCTAAAATTTTGTCATAGCCATAGGCCAATGAGCCTGGGTTGGTAATTTTACTACAGTACACACATATGGAATTCAGCACTTAACTGTTTTAAATAGACTCATGATAAAGACGTAAATGATGACATTGCAATATCGCACTGACGTGACGTGAGGCCAAGTATGGTGACCCATACTCGGAATTAGTGCTCTGCATTTACCCATCCAAAGTGCACACACACACAGGCAGTGAACACACACAAACCGTGAACACACACCCGGAGCAGTGGGCAGCCATTTATGCTGCGGCGCCCGGGGAGCAGTTGGGGGTTCGGTGCCTTGCTCAAGGGCACCTCAGTCGTGGTATTGAAGGTGGGAGAGAGTGCTGTACATTCACTCCCCCCACCTACAATCCCTGCCGGTACGAGACTCGAACCCACAACCTTTGGGTTATGAGTCCGACTCTCTAACCATTAGGCCACGACTTCCCCGCATATCAGCATTAAAGTCAAATGGAATTTAATTCAATATGAACAATGGCACAGTTTTGAGTGAGCCAGTTCAAATATAGAAAAATAGATATTGTGCAGACCCAAATGGGTTATGCATCACAGTGATCATGGTGAAATTTACAACATTAGTAATTTGTACAGACATCCTTATGAGCCAGAGGGCTCGCAGTAGCTTACACATTCACTTTGAGCTGATCTGAGCCAAACTCACCATCATTTGATTCTGAAAGCACAGTGAATCTCTGAAAATGGGAGACATGCTACTGGCCACTTTTATTTACCTTTCAAACTGTAATTTAATATGCTACTAAGATTTATTCACAGAGGACTATTTTCTGCCTTGGCTTGTGTTTCACACACTGCCCTGAGAGTGAATGTGTGTTTATTACATGGCTCTCTGGAATATTTAATCCTGATTGGTCAGTAGCGGCATTCTGCAGTCAGATATTCTGGTATAATGATGCTGATCTGTAAAATTGCGGCTGATTAGAAAATGGATTTTGCAATGCAGGAAAGACGTGGCCAGTAGAGGACAGTTATATGTCATTCTTTGAACAAACACAGATAGCTAGTAAATAGCTCTGCTTGTGCTTGAGTAAATAATAAACGTGGTCATGTTATTTTTAGGGCCAGAGCACCTATGGTGTGAGGACCCTATTGGAATTGCGCCGTTTCTTCTTCTTCTCCAAAGTGAATCGCATTTTTGAGGGCCTAAACATGCTCCAAAACTCAGCATTTTACGTACATGTACGAAACTCGGTATGTACATGTAACACACCATTACCTACAAAAAAGTCTCTTGGTACAAAATCTAAAACCCAACAGGAAGTTGAACCCAACGATTTTTGTGCAGTTTTTGCCATTTCCAGGCCTCGTACTTTGACGAACTCCTCCTACAGTTTTAATCGGATCATCTTCAAATTTGGTGAGGGTTATCATAAGGCCGTTGTGACATTAAATTGTGAAGATCTTGAGTTTTCGTCAAAGAGCGTGTCCCTGGCGGCCAGACAAAAAAATTTTTCGCCATGAAACAGGAAGTTGCTGTAACTCAGGCAAGCAATGTCCGATCTGCTCCAAACTTCACACATTTGATAGGTGTTCTGTCCTGAACACATACCCATGCCCATATACAGTTATAGTCATAGCGCCACCTGCTGGCTACAGGAAGTGTCATGGTTAACACTGTCATGGACTCCTAAGAACATATTAAAAAGTGTCAACAAGTGTTAAATAGGCTGGCAACATGCTAGAAACATGCTCGCAACACTTAGATACGTCTAACGCATGCTATTAATGCAGTGAAACAGGAAGTTACTGTAACTCAGGCATGCAGTGTCACATCTGACCCAAATTTTACAAGATTGAGAAGAGTCCTGTCCTGAACATATCTACATTCCCGTATTCGGTTATAGTCATAGCGCCACCTGCTGGCAAAAGGAACAGTGAATGCTTAACAAATGGACTCCTAGCAACATATTAAAAAGCGTCAGAAAGTGTTAAATAGGCTGGCAACATGCTAAAACATGCTAGCAACACTTAGCTAAGTGTTAAAGCATGCTATTAATGCAGTGAAACAGGACGTTGATGTAACTCAGGCAAGCAGTGTCCAATCTGCCCCAAACTTAACATGTTTCATGAGAGTCCTGGGCTGCGTTCAGCCCCGACAAAAACGGTGCAAAACGTTTTTTAAACGGAAACGGTGATGCGTTGAACACCCTGTTCTGATGTCGCAAGAGTTGCAACTATGGCAGCTGAGAAGGGCATTCTTTGTGTTCTTTTTGAAGAATTTTCAGAGCCTGATGAAATCGGTATAAATATGTGTTTAATACTGCAAAATACGCTCGATGTTACAGTCACTGGCCTTGCCCTCCAGGAGAACATCCCAATCGAGTGAAGGGAACTGTGGTTCCTAATTATTGTGATCCAACATTTGCCTCGCATTTCAGGATGAAAAGACAAACATTTCAGGTGAAGGATAATCCACTTCTTACCTCCAAGACTGTTATGATCTATATGACCTTATTATTTTTATTGTGAGCATTCGGCTTATCATTATTGCTGATCACTGTTGTTGTGCTATGATATTGTAATATTTACCATTATATAATCAGAGAGGGTATAGAAAAGTTCATGAAAGTGTCACTCCATATTACAATAGCAAAATATATAAATATGTATAGTATTTTTTTACATTCATCAGTGTCTAGCACACCTTTCTAAGGAAAGGATTATGGACCAGAAAGCATTGCAATTACTAAATGATATTTAGACAGACTTAAAGAAGTTCAAGATCTATACTTGTGCTCTTATTATTATTTCAGTTATTTTGCCTTTAATGTAAATAAACATGTGCAAACAATATACTTGCTCTTGTGAATTTATTTTGATGTTAATTACATTGTGCGAGCTGTCTCTTTAATACCGCGTGGTTTACATACATGTTGCTGCTGATTGGGCTGACATGTTTGACACACCCACCAAACAAGAGAAAACGCATCCCAAACCCTGTTGCACACCGTTTCCAGGAAACATGTCGTTCAAACTGGAAACCGAAGCAAAACGGTGCACACCGGTTTGGCTTGAAGGCCCCTGCCGGACACATCTACATGCCAAGATTTAGTTATAGTCATAGCGCCACCTACTGTCAATAGGAAGTGAAACGTGATGCACTATTAGCAACACAGTAAATTATGCCTTGTGTGCGAAAACAGTTACTACAAACTCCTGTGTTGTAACTCATGCAACAATGTCCAATCTGCCTCAAACTTACTGTGTGATTAGGAGTCCTGGCCTGAAGACATCTGCGATGCTCATATTCGGTTATAGTTATGTAGCGGCCACTATGGCAACAGAAGTGACAGGTTTTACACTGTGATGCACTATTAGCAACACCAGTAAAATTTAAATTTACCATTGTGTGCTAAAACTGCTAGAAATATGCTCAACATGGTAGGCAAAAAATCCACCTTACTAAGTGCTGATGCATGCTATTAATACCATGAAACAGGAAGTTGTTGTAACTCATGCATACATTGCCCAATCTGCCTCAAATTTCACACGTTTTATAAGAGTCCTGGCCTGAACACATCTGAAGGCCTATATTCAGTTCAAATTATAGCGCCACCTGCTGGCAACAGGAAATAACTTGTTTCACACTAACTTAAACATGCAATGTCCGATCTGCCCCAAACATCACATGTTTGATAAGAGTCCTGGCCTGAAAATGTCTCAAGGCCAATGTTCAGTTATAATCATAGTACCACCTGCTGGCAACAGGAAATTTCTTGTTTTACACTAACTTGAACATGCAATGTCCGATCTACCCCAAACTTCACATGCTTGGTAAGAGTAATGGCCTGAAGACATCTACATGCCAATGCTCAGTTATAATCATAGCGCCACCTGTTGGCAGCAGGGAATTTGGCACATATAAATGACTTTGACATATTCCTTCTATATTTACCACTTTAAAAGTATATTGCCCATTGTACGCTGTTTTCCTATGGTCACCGGGTGGCGGTGAGCCCAGGTGCAAGGGCCCTGTCATCGCTGCTTGCAGCTTTAATGTTTTCATGTATTTTTGTTTACCTGCTGTTTGGGAACGTAGTCGTGAAAGACAGTTCTGGGAGGTAATTATACCAAACCACTTTAATGATAGACTTTGGCTCAGGCATTTCAGAATGACCAAAACAACATTTCAGATTGGTCTGCTGGTTAGTCCAGTTATGCCGTCCCATACATGCAGTCACATGACCTTTTTTATGCGCATCAAGTAATGTAAATGTAAATATAAGTTCCAACTGGGGAAGTCATGGCCTAATGGTTAGGTTAACCCAAAGGTTGCGGGTTCGAGTCTCGTACCGGCAGGGATTGTAGGTGGGGGGAGGTGGGGGGAGTGAATGTACAGCGCTCTCTCCCACCTTCAATACCACGACTGAGGTGCCCTTGAGCAAGGCACCGAACCCCCAACTGCTGCCCGGGCGCCACAGCATAAAAAAATGGCTGCCCACTGCTCCGGGTGTGTGTTCACTGCTGTGTGTGTGCACTTTGGATGGGTTAAAATGCATGACATGTCACGTCACTTTCACTTTCAAATTGCGAATTTTTAGAATTTATGTGCATCTTGGTTTTTCCATTGAGCATTTTTATGCAATATCCCAAAATGCGCATAAAAAAGGTGGCTGGAAACATACCTATTGCTACACTATTGACAATGAACCTTTTTTTTTTTTTTTGCCTGCAAAATTTCACAGAAATTTCCAAACTGATCATACGGGAAAACATAACTACTTAACTATTTATACACCTAACTATTTAATAAGGTGCTGATTTTGTATGAATGTAGGCTATACAATGTGAATTTTATGAAAATTTATGATTTTTAGAAATGTTAAAAAATAAAAATAAAAAAGGACATGAGCCGATCATACAAAAATGTTTAAATATTATGAATTCATATAAATTAGCCATCAATTCACCAAAACGGAAAATAGTTCCAAATTTTCCACACTCCCGTGCCTCCGGCCAAAATGGGCTAATATTGGCTATCTATACCTTGGTCCATATCTATCTATCTATCTATCTATCTATCTATCTATCTATCTATCTATCTATCTATCTATCTATCTATCTATCTATCGTCTGTCTGTCTGTCTGTCTGTCTGTCTGTCTGTCTGTCTGTCTGTCTGTCTATCTATCTATCTATCTATCTAACTATCACCCACCTTTGTTAAAAGGGTGCCACCACCAAAATGTTCACTGACCTGGAAAGCATAGCAACAGTTACTATGTGTCTCTGCTTTGTAATGTCAGCAAAGATGATGAGAACACTAGGGTGGCAGGAGGTTCATAAAATCTTTATACAATACAGACCAAGCAGAACAACTTAATCTCCATAGCTGGCTATCGATTTTATACCTACAAAGTGAGATGCTCCTTTTCATCTTTAATTTGTTCTAACTCCGCTTGGGATCTTTCATCTGACGTTTCTAATGTCCAGTCTCTCAGTGCTGAGATGCAGGGCACATGTGCTTTTGAAATGGCTATTGCAGCTTAATGAATGTCGGAGGAATCCCATTAAGGTCCATCAGTTGCACAAATTATGTTTACAAAGGAGGATTGAGCAGCTGGTGGTAATTTTTCTCCCGAGAAGTGAGCCACCATTGCTGGAAGAATGAAGGGATTTGAAAACCATGTGCAGCGATTCAACAAACATTTTTTATGAGTCAAATCACACAATATGCGTCAAATCACACAATAATTAATCACCTGAGAACATGGCACTCTGTTGGATGTATAGTTTGTACAAAGTTTGCCAAGACCACTGGATGGTCTTACAAAATTATTTGAAAGAATTTGTTGACTGAAAGGCTCATGTGGTTTAATGACGAGGGGTGCGCGGGCTCTGACGCTGTTCAATTGTT
The DNA here is from genome assembly GCA_018155175.1 of Sinocyclocheilus anophthalmus. NCBI lineage: Eukaryota > Metazoa > Chordata > Actinopteri > Cypriniformes > Cyprinidae > Sinocyclocheilus > Sinocyclocheilus anophthalmus. The sequence goes on along the minus strand of JADLZN010001472.1, from coordinate 67,346 downwards.
CCATAAATGCTAAATGAGATAAACAGAAAACCAATAGATTTGTCCGCAGTGAAAACATGTCAGTGGGAATTCTGAGGTAAAAGCGCCTGGTTTATCGACAACCTCTTGCTGTACTAAACTAATCCCCCTATGTCTTCGGCAACATACTGTGCTGTTATTGACATGCTAATGTTCGGTGTTAAAGACAGCAAGCCTTTGAGTTAGCATGGGGATTCCCTGCACACCCCGTGCTGGTCCGATGCTTTTTACACCACTGCAGTCATTCTAAATGAGCTACAAAACCCAACTCTGACTAGAGGGAATTACAAAACAAGGACCCAGCACTTCTTCTAGCAACAAAGAGAATGGCTGATTTTCTTTTTCTCCCACCACAGTCTATCTAGAGTCTTTGTATTTAGGGAGAAAAAGCTTGTGATGCTTGAAAACACCAGTTTGTTTCTTAGTCATCCTCCCATCGTGAGCCTACTGCGATACTCGCAGGTAATGAGTCTGGTGTGCCAACTATTTGCATATCCAATTAAACCTCCCTGTCTTCAATAGGGGCACTTTAAGAGGATAATCAGGGCTGCATGGTAGGCTGAGACAGGAAGCATGACTCATTTTAGACTATTGGGTGACTGAGAGTCAAACAGTAGCTTAAATTTTGGATTAAGACGTTTGAGATATTTTTCGCTGTTACCAGAGAGGGGTTGAACTATAAAACAATTTTTATTTTTTCAATAATGCAGAGGATGCAAGGACATTTTAACATTCATAATAGTCAGTGTCAGAATCATCTAAACGATTGCACATAATCAGATTAATCAAGAGAAGTCAGAAGGATCCAAATAAGATGACCAAAATTAGTTCTTATTCAACACGCTAGACATTATGAAGCATGAAATTGTGGATCTCATTCAGTGTAGAATTAATAAACGTACAAATGGCTTCATATCAGGTTAGATTACTCAGGTTATTACAGTCATTACCAGTGATGTTGGTCATTTGACCCATAACCACATTAGCAAATTATAAAAGAGCTACTTCACTCTGGAGGGTTCTTAGTCCTGAGAGTGATCTGCCATATATATGGAACACGTATTGACCTGTTAACTAAGCTTTTACAACATTGATTTTACTGATTTTCCCATATCTCCTTTGCTTCTCTTAATCTGCGCTGCTGCAGATGAATATTCATGAACTGATTTCTTTTCTCAGTTGCATGTTCTGATGATATATAGGTGTGTTTCTTCACTTTAATTTCCCAGGGAATGTTTTTAGATATCTAACAATAAAATGTAAATAAATTATTAATAATAATAATAATAAAAAGTTATTATTGTTAAGTTATTTTGCAGTACTTGTCAAAGGTTAGAAGATTAGATTTGTATGTATTAATGTTGTTGCTAAAAATGGAGATATTCAAATTGATTGAAAAAACAGTAACAACGTAATATAAATTTAAAACTACAATTTAAATAGATTTTTATTATTATTAATAATTATTAATGATTTCATTGTACATATGTATAATAATATTAACTGTATATATATTTATTTATTTATATATTTATATATATATATATACACACACACACACAAACACACCAACACACACACACACACACACACACACACACACACAGTGGTAGGAATTTTGACAGAATAGGTTCCAATTCATCTTTATTTGGTCAAATTCAATTAAATTTGGAAAAAAAAATAGTGTTATTTGTCTGGTTCAGAGAAAAACTCTGTGAAATAAAAGTAGTTTTATGTTTCAACCTTGATTCTCCCCCTAAAAGGTGGCCTTGTGATATTTTGGAGTTGCATTAAATCTCGAAAACCATGGCTATTTTATAACTGACCTTCACCTTTTCAGACAGAGACGTTTTATCCTTTAGATAAGCATCGGTGCAGTGGACATTACTGCCGGGGATTGTGTGGAACAGGCAGCCATTAGGCAGTGTGTAATTGATCTGTGTGTGGCCGTTTCTCTCTGTGCACCAGGGGTGAATCATCACCGCTGAACGCTAGACAGACATGTGAGAGAAAAGACTAATGGTGCAAGGGATACATTATCATTTACAATAATTTACACCACTCAATGCTACTGAGCTAAAGAACACATTTTTGGTGATTTTAAACACACGTGAGAAGGCCAATGCTGCTAATAGTTATTCAGCATAATGCAATGAGAGGGCACATTTTTCAGATTGCTTCAGTCTGTGACTCGTGTCCCTGCGGACCACAGCCCTCCAGAGGAGGCGTTTGCACACACAGAGTTGTCCTCATCAGCCTAACTCAGTGAGAGAGACTGTCAAAACAATGGCCAATTAAAGGGCTCCATCTGTACTATACAGGCAATTCGTTTGAGAAAGTATAACATGGCTTCCAGGAGGCCATATGTAATCTTAATGCTGAGAGTCACGTTCAGTGCGTGTGCAGCTTTAGTGCAGATGAACAGACTAAATTTGTATCCTGCAGATTAGGACAGATATGACGCTTGTGAGATAAAAATGTGTGCTTATGATTTCCCCTGGCTTTCTGTAATTTAGCACATGGTTTAACCAGTTGGAACGAAATCGATAGCAGATTGTAAGAAACACATTTATTCTCATGTTTCACAGTGAAGATATATGTGAAACATGATGACTTACAAACCACAGCTGGATCATTCTCTAAATATGGTGGCAAAAATTCCTTGACTTTGTGGTCAAAAGATTTCAATTATTAATTAATGAAATCTGTATCTATCTATCTATCTATCTATCTATCTATCTATCTATCTATCTATCTATCTATCTATCTATCTGCTTCTTTAGTTACTTATTTATCATTTAGTTTTAGCATTAGTGTGTCTAGCAGGCCTGCAAAAATTAAAAATAATTCATTAAAATGAATTCATTAAAAAGTAATTGATAAACTTGTACTTTTTTATCCCTTTATGTCTGTGAGGATTGGACCTGTTTTGTCATGTGTTTCAGTTCCTGTTTTGCCTTATTTGGTCATGTTCCTGTCTTCATTTAGTTTGATTATGTTCCATTGATGACACCTGTGTTCCCTGATTGCCCTGTGTTTAAAAGTCTTAGTCTGTTCAGTTTGTGTTTGTCAGGTCCGCTCGTTCTCTAATGTGTGTTGGCTCAAGCTCCCGTTGTGGATTTATCGCCTGTGTTTCTTGATTAAAGACTGTTAAACGTTTCCTCGTGACTCCAGCATGTTCCCTCAACAGCGTAACTTGACAATGTCATGTTACTGATTTTTAAAACTATTATGTTGTATTCTTCCAAGGTAAAAGTTCAGAGGAAAAAAGAGGCTGTTTAAATGTGTACATGGTGAACTTTGCATTTACTTTTCTAATTTTTTTTTTTTGAAAAATATATAAAGAAATATATAATTTTTGTTTCTCATACATTTTTTGATTAACAACAATGTCAAACTTTCAGTAAAGACCCTCAGTTTTGTTTTTCTTTATTCTGAAATTAATAAAAAAAAATACTTTTTAAGCCAGAAAAAAAATTTTTTTTTTGGAGGATGACTCTGCAAATAGATGCCAAGTTCATGGTGATGTTTTTTTTTTCTTGTTTTTTGAAAAGACCAGGCATCCTACAAGCCCTGTAGATATTTAACATGAACCAGAACTCAGTTTTCCACAGAAAGCTGGCAATATTAATATTTATCCTCATGTGGTGTTTCTCCAAAACAATCAGAAATACTTACCAAAACAATCATATGTGTTTAAATAGTTTCAAACAAAGTAAGCAGTTTCCACGGTTTTTAATCTAGTTACTGCCAAAAATGTTTCACAATATCACTTGTATTATATTCCAGCCCACGTAAGAATACTATCCATTCAATTTCTACCATTTAATAAGCCCATTTTAATCCACTTTAAGTTGTTGGTTTCATTCCTGTGGGACATTGTATAAAGCTCATCAGAGGAACAGTAACCAAGGGGACTGGAGTTTAGTGAAGGGTCAGTTCTTTGTTTTTAGTTAATTAGCTCGCTTGCTCTTCCGGCCTACTGAGTTTAAACACGCAATCTGAAAAAAGACATCTGAAATCTTATTGAGAAGGTCAATCAGACTGAAGACAGAATGAAGCCAGCGCAATAAAAGCTCAACTCAAGCCAATTCACAGCAGTCCTTCTGGGGCCCGGGGTCCTATGAGATTTTGATCCGGGAGTGCGCTGCCTGCCAATGCCGGCTCTGACGAGATCCCAGGCAAGGGCGAGCAGGACACACTGAGCCGAGTCGAGACCTTGGCACATCGCTGCTGACTGGCAATACTGATTTGTTCCTACTGTTTCCACAGCAACGGTCATGTGTGCTTTGCTGAACACACACAGGATGGGAGGAAACAGACATCATACTGTATTTGTACCAGTTCACCATCCATGTTGAGCAGCTACACGGCATGAGCTAAACATAACGATGTCCTTATTGTGATCAAATGGAAACCAGTCACAAAATCAGTGCTGTTGTGCTTTGGTGAAACAAAGAAAATCACTTATTTTTTATAGCTGTCACTTGGTACAGCTTTTTTCCTTCAGCCCACGGGAATTATTTGCTCATTACTTTGTCAGGATCTCTTTATTCTCAATGTAAAATGTGCCTAAATTGCTCTTCGAGTCTCCTGCTGTGTGGGTTCTGGTGCGAATTGAGCCAGCCAAGCCAGATGCTTTGCAGAGTGTCGCTGCGTCTCCTGAGACTGTGAGTCTGCAGCGGAGCTTTTAATCAAAAACCTGCATGTCAGTGAGAGCCGAGGAAACAGATTTTCCTCTTCATCAACATGTCCCCCTGATTTTCATTAGACACTATCTAGATATACATATATTGCAGTATACCGCCATGAAAAGTCTCAAAGCCAGCTGTTATAATGAGGCAAGAGAGAGGAGCAAGAGGCCTTGAATAATACAAACTGAAAATAAAATGTCAGGCTGGCCTAGAAAAAAAAATTCTATACTTATATAAATGAAATAAAATGAACATAAATTAACCAACAAATTGAGGACTGAATGAAATACATTTATGGAGACATTTAAGATTAAGGTTTATTACTTTACTTTAAGGTGTCCTTGTTACATTAATTATACATTTAAGTACTGAGTAATATTAATTAGGTTAGGGTTAGGATTAGGGTTTGGCTTAGGGTTACTTGCATGTAATTATGCATAATTAATTGTTATTATAATACTAAGTACATGTAACGTGTAACAAGGGCACCTTAAAATAAAGTGCAACCGATTATTGTACGATCAATTCAATTTGTCAGCATCATTGTGAACATGTGGTGGATACAGGTTGGAATCTGGCCTGTATCAAAAAAAAAAGATAAAAATGTTGGTTCGATATATAATAGCATAATAACATAGTTATTTATTTATTTAGTTTATTTCGTTTAACCTAAAAACAGACAGATATCCTAATTTTTAATAAATAAAAAATAAATAAAATAAATGTTCTACTTACTATTTCTTGGTCATTAATGAAATATAAAATGTGCTTACTAAATTAGTATTTATTCATTCTAATTATAAAACAATGCAGAATAGAAGCAGAAATTTAACTAATGGTCATAAACTATACATTTCTATTTATTTGCAATAAAATTGCATGATATTAGAAAACTATGCAAAATAGAAGCAATGCAACTAATGGTCTTAAACTTTTGCACAGTGCTGTATATAGCACTACATCTAATAAAGACGCAAAAGGTCAATTATATTTTCCTTACAAAAAGGCTAAATATAGTAAGCCACTGAAATCCTATGTAGTTCCGACATGAAGGCATGGGCTAATTGTTGTCCTGTATTAATACTCTCTCTCTCTCTCTCTCTCTCTCTCTCTCTCTCTCTCTCTCTCTTTCTCATGGTGTCAGAAACACGGATCAATTAAACCTACTCTTCTTATGCTCAATCACTTTCCAAGTGAAATCACACCAAGAAGCTGAAAAACATAATTAAATAACCATTTAAATCAGATTTCAGATAAAGCAGTTGTACCACTGCAGAAATTAACTATGCTGCTTCAGAAAGTTCAGGAATTCACATTCTCCACTTTGACACCTGAAAACCATTCATTTCTACTGCACTGCACTACTGCACTTCTACTGAAAAAAAGGTACATAAAGCTGCAAAGGGAGGTATCCTTTAAAAAAAATACTAAAATGTATCATTTAGGTACTACATTGTAAGTATAATGTGTACCTTTAAGGTACTAATATGCAGCCTTTGGGGTAAAAAGGATCAAAAGTGTTCCCTCAAGTGACAGCTTTTGCACATACGTAGTATTTTACATACATAAAATAAAGTACATACGTAGTATGATATCCCAATACTGATGTTTACTGGCTATTTATTTTCTAGCTGTATCTATGCTGACGTAACACGTCTGTGGAAAGGATTTTTGGAATATAGTAAACACCAATGGGTTTCATCTAGTCATCCAAACCGACAGAAGCCTAACTTCTGAAAAACACCACCATTAGTGTGATATTTCTTGTGTGGATAAGCCTGTGAAGGTCCATTTACCACCTTGTGTCTGTACTTGGCCAAACCATCCTGAGTGTTCTGGCATGCAAGCTTTATCCTCATTTACCATGTAAGCAGATTCAGGCATTACAACAGACTAGATGTGGATGTACAGCCTGTGAGACCTGCTAAATATAACTGCTGGAGAGAGTTTTACAGGGTTTTCTGTCTATGTTTGGGTGTCCTAGAGCAGGAGGAGCTCAGAAAGAGGTTAGCAGTGTGTGTTATCCAGATAGCAGGAGGCTGAGCCAAAAGTTAAGAGGCATAAAAGCTGCTGAAATCAATAAGTAGAGATGATCCGAACGAGAGTGACAGGAAAATGACAAATCTGATAAGACTTCCTGTTTGGGTGACATTAGCACAGCCATGAGCAATTCGTTTGCCATTAGCATCTATCAGACAAAGGGCTGTGCCCGTGCTATATTCATTTGCACCTGCAGATGCACAGTGTTCTTGTAGAGGAGACTGGCGGCGATTGTAACACATTACATTTCTTCAATGACAAACATGTTAGACTGATGACACATTAACCATATGCTAAGTAAAATCCTGCCTGAGAAAAAGCGTTAGTGCTTAACTTTGTGACAAGTTGTAGACACGAACCTTTAACTTAAAAAAAAAACATTTTTAAAGAATTAGTTCACTTCCAGAATAAAAATTTCCTGATTATTTACTCACCCGAGTGTCATCCAAAATGTTTATGTCTTTCTTTCTTCAGTCGAAAACAAATTAAGGTTTTTGAGGAAAACATTGCTCGCTTTTTCTCCATATATTGGGCCTCAATGGCAGCCAACAGGTTGAAGGTCCAAATTGCAGTTTCAATGCAGCTTCAAAAGGCTCCACACGATCCCAGTCGAGGAATAAGGGTTAAGTGTTTTTTATTTCTTTTTGACTGAAGAAAGGAAGACATGAACATTTTGGATGACATGGAGGTGAGTAAATTATTTTTTATTCTTGAAGTGAACTAATCCTTTAAAGGGGTCATATGATGCTGCTAAAAAGAACATTATTTTGTGTATTTAGTGTAATGAAATGTTTATGCGGTTTTAAAGTTAAAAAAACATTATTTTCCATATACTGTACATTATTGTTTCCCCTCTAGGCCCCGCCTTTTGAAACGCGTCGATTTTTACAAAGCTCATCGGTCTGAAAAGTGAGGTGTGCTGTGATTGGCCAGCCATCCAGTGCGTTGTGATTGGCTGACTACCTCAAGTGTGTGACGGAAATGTTATGCTTCTCACCATACTGTTGATGCCGTGTCCCGGCCGGCCGCACTTCCCACTACCGACGAGACAAAAACATTTGTTGCATCCAGTGGGGACATGATTAAGGATTATAATGACTTATACTGTTTTTATGCGTTGCGTTGCATCGCGCAAACATAAAACCATGCATTTGTGATCGGAGAAATTACAAACAACAAGTGTTACTCTACACTGCCCAAAACTCGCGTTTGAATATCAGTGGCAAATGCCTTTAAATATGAAAAACGTACTTACAGACTGTGAGTCAGAACTGCGGCATTGTAGTCTAACGTTACTCTCCCAGGATCACTAAACAGTCCTCCATAAAATGTGCTGAACATCTGAATATTTGGGTTGAAGTGTTATGGAACAGTGTTGTAAATACAACTTAACACTGATTTCTCGTCGGTGTCCTCTTTTGGAAGACCAAACAAGTAGTTTCGCTTTCACAACGAAAAACACGGTGGCCTAGCGTGAGTGGAAGCAGCGGCTTAGCGTGAGCTGAGGCCGAGATAGAGTGAGCAGAGGCGGACCTCGGTGGGGGGCCGAGAACGGCGCGCCCCCCCCGCGCCGGATTTCGACCAAGGAGCGGGCAAACCACTGTGACGACCCCGGGATGGACTCACGCTTAGCCCATGGTGAAAGCCGATCGGCGGCACAGCACTAAGTGATGTTACCTTAGCGACCAGCACAGATCATCTCTAGGCATGACGAAGCGGATATCGTCCTCTTTTGGAAGACCAAACAAAGTAGTTTCGCTTTCACAACGAAGCACACAGCGTCTTCACAACACGGCGGCAACAATACTACAGCGAGAATAAAAGTTATGCCTTCTTTCTTTGCGTGAACATTTGGGTGGCGTTATGCAAATCTTCCCACATAGTGAGGTAGATATGTGGAGGCGTGTTAGAACGAGCTGTTTTAGGTAGGCGTGGTTAACTCTTAACTTTTATAAAGAATATCTCTTTGGATTTGAGACTTTAGTCTTTGCAACTTTACAGATCTTCTTTTAACACTTGTAACACTCCAAAGAGAGAGGAAAAACTGAAATTGCATCATATGACCCCTTTAACATTTTAGGCATTGCAGACATTTTATTTGAGGAAACGTTGAGGCCATTTTAATTCTATGAATCATATTTAGAATAATAACAAGTGTCATCTTTTATAAACCAAGCGATAACACCAGATGCTTTTTAACTTGATTTTGACTAAATTAATTTAATGAGATATTATGCTTCTCAAGATTGCATGACGAAATTGAGACATATTGATCTGAGCTGATATATCATCATAAAAACCACATCATAAATTTCCAGATGTACTTTCAGGTCTTCAAATAAACATTTTAATATAATTTCATGAAAGTAAAAACAAGACAGCACGTCTCTTAAGAAAAAAAAATCACTTTAGTAAAAATGAACCAATAAACTATAAGCAAATAGACTGAAAGTGTGGGTGTTTGCATAGGAAAATGCATCAGCTCATCCATCTGGACTTCAGATTGGGTGAATCATGACACATATGACATATTGGATTATTTTTCTCTGAGCAAAAATAATGATTTCTAGTATGTGAATGGGCAGATGTCGTTGTATGCGTTTGACATTGACATCACATACAGTAAATCTGACCATTCTTTCCTTTCATCCAGTTTTGCCACTTAAAAAACATCCATTACCAGTGGTGTGCAACAAAGATCGGTTCTCTTTCGTATTATTACAGGTCATTTTCTTTTCACCTTGCAGAAAGAAGATTCATTGAGAAACAGATTGAGAAAATGGAAATGACCTTGAAGTAAAATGCATCAGGGTCGGTGTTCAGGTTACAGGCTAAGACATTGAAAAGGGGAGGGTGCGATGGAGAATTGGAAAGCAAAGGGAGACATTCCTTTCGTTGATGTGTTGTTTTTTGGCTCGAAAGGGGCCCAGTAATGTAGATGAAGAGTTGATATAGAGCACCTCCGCCTGTGTCTTCTGCCTGTGGAGGAGGGATCATTGGGTAATGGCTTGTTAGATTGCAGTGCAATGACAAGCCTGTGGATATAGACACAGATTACAGCATAGACCCATTTCTGCAAAGTCTTTAGCAATGCTTTAGGTCATCTAATATTATTCTCATTTATTCTTTCTCTTAAACCAAATCTTCAAGAGAAAAAACATTTGAGATATAGCTCATGATTCTGTCTCTTAAAGATTTGCTTGTCGCTGGAAAATGGAATAACAGACTAGAGAAAAAAAACTATTCTCACTATAATTTAATCTGTAATTTCACAACAGTATTTTCTTTAGTATAATTTTATCTGCATTGCAGGATTTTCTGGATTATCAAGAACCCACATAAAAGATTATTTGCAGAAGGTGACTCTTCAGTTTGGTCCTTTTGCACTGTATATATCTCTCATAATTATATGGGGAGTAACTTTAAATAATTTTCTAGAATACACAATCTATAATTTATAATATATGATATAAAATATTATAAGATCAATCTAATTATAAGAATCTTAATATAAAAATATAATATATCTTTTGCTAATTAAAACTATATGGAACCTAACATATTATGATTACTTTTACCATTTTAATTTCAAATAAAGTATAATACGAATAGAAAACCCCCGTCGGTAAGTGTCAAGAAGCAAATAATTATTGTTTGGATTCGATAATGATGCTGCAACATGACAGTACAGAGTATAAAATATTATGCAAATGTAAGTTTTCCGTCTTTTTAACAATTTTTTTTAATTAAATATATTAATTATATAGAAACAGTCAAATCTACATTTCTAAATAAATTCTAAAGATATTTTAAATATGTAAATATACATATACCATAACTTTAAAGGGGTGGTTGAGGCGAGTTCACCTTTGTAACGTTTGTAGTGTGTAATGTTGTGTTTGGAAGCATAAACAAATCTTGCAAAGTCCGAAGCTGAAAGTTCAATGCAAACGGTGATATCGTCTTTTAAAATTCTGGCAGTTTAATGCATACAAAAACGGCTCGTAAGGACTACAACGAGTTACTTACCGGGTTCATGACATCACAAACCCAGATAAACCCCCGCCCTCAGGAAAAGGCAGCAAAGGGGGCAAGGCCATGCTGTGCTGCTTTGGAGTAGAGGAAGAGGAAACTAGAGGTGCGTGTAAAAATCTATTCATATATGAATCACGATTATGTCTTCTAACGATTCTAATGGATTCACAAGTTTTAAAATCAATATTCTAAAGCAGCGGTTCTTAATACTGTTCCTCTGCACACGCTCTGCATCTCTCTCTCTCTCCTCTCTCTCTCTCTCTCGCTCTCATTCGCTCAGCTCGACAATGAAACTGCTACAATATACACTTCTTTTCAAATAACTATGAGTGAAGCGTTAATCATGGACTTGTGTGTGCAGCTTGCCGTACGGTATTAAAGCTTTATCATGGTAAAAATGCTATTATTAAAATAGCGTAACCCTAAGACATAGCATTTACAAAAACAGCATACTAAAAAGTATCCTGAGACAACAACCAAACAAAAACCATTAGGCCTTACCATTAAAAGCCTGTGCTTGCACCAGGTTCTGCAAGACCCCTACACAGTTCCCCTTTCACCACCTAATATCCGTCCTGTGACAGTCTCAGCGGGTCAAATGATAAGCAGCCTATTAACGACTGCCGGTGTCTTACATACAACCGGTACCACATGCAGTTAGGTGAGGGTCAGGGGCGGGACGTTTAGAGGTGACGAAACGAGGCATGTTTAGCCAATCACAACACACTGGGCTAGCTAACCAACCAGAGCCCATCACCTATTTCTGAGGGAAGGGCTTCATAAAAGCAGGAAATGATCAACGTGCTTCTCTACACGCGAAGGGACAGAGCGGTGTGGAATAAAGGTAAGTTATGTGAAAAATAATGTGTTTTTTAAAAAAAAGAAGCATTAACATGTTAAGACTGCACCCCATAAACACAATCAAAGCCTAGAAAAAAAACAGTGAACCACCCCTTTAAAGAAAACGATTTAGTATTTATCTATGTCTTATGTTTTGCTGTTTTTACAGTATTTTTGATTAAAGAAATGTAGCCTTGGTGAGCATAAGAGACTTTTTCTGAAAACATTAAAATAGATAGGTATCGTGCTTATAATTCTCAGAAAATGTCGGGATCATTACTACAGGATTACAAAACAACAACAACCACCAATAATAATAATAATATAATATATCAAATTGGGGAGTAATCCTTAATTTTTATAAAATGTTGAGCAAAACTCTGTTTTTTTTTTTATTTATCTATTTTTATTTAGTTTTTTAAAAGGGTCATCTTGTGAGATTTTATTACGTAATACTATTACAAGTATTCCATTATTCCCCACGCCTGCTTATATTCTCTAATGTACAGTTTATCTTAACCTCTAGAAAGCTGCAATTTACCCTCTAATTTTGATTTCTTGGTTAATGTACAGAGAACCTATGAGATTAAAGATTTAAAGTGACCGGTCGTAGAGTGACACCGAATGAGAATCTTCAACCGCACTATGTGCAACCACAGAGCCTGATCCATTTATGCCCTCCATACTAGTTCATAAAACAGCCACCCTAAGCCCTGAACTGCTGTCTGGGGCTGCGTACGGCATGACAAATAGCTTACCCTGCTTTTAGTTCAGTTCAATAAGGCCCAAATTGCCACTTACACGATTTTGCTGAGAGTATGGCAGATGCGGCTGAGACAGACTGTGCAGCCTTGTGTCGAAGCAATTTGGGTCTCACATTTCAAGCAGGTAAACGTAACAATGGAGCTAATTTTATAGACAGCTGTGAATAAAATAGAGTTTTCAGTAGATGCCTTTATTAAATCGGGGGGCTCGCTGTCTATCTCACTGTCAATAGATGCCAGTGGTTAGAAAGAGATATCTGAAAATATCCTTGGCTGTCTCCATTTCTCATGTTCTTAAGTCAGGAAATAAAACAAGCGTCCAGCCATGAGCTGCATTTAACTAATAGCAGAAAGACCTCCATGCAAGTTTTTGTTTCAAGATACTGTCCATCATCAATTCAAATGAGGGAGCAGCTGAAGCAAGCTTTGTTGGGTTAATTTACAATCTCACAGCAGCAGTATTTCTTAATGCTACTGTAAGTCAATTGACATGAAGACCTGGATGCTGACCATCCCTCTGTAAGCGCCTTGTCTCCTTAGGAGATTAAATGAGCATTCACTATTAGAAATAATCTGCTCATCTATCATACAATCATAAACAAATCCAGTGAATATTCCTTCATAGGATATAGTGATCGCAAGAACCCCTTCTGTTTCACCAAAAACAAGAGTACAAGGAGCTACGTGGCATTTCGACATAAAACCTGCGTCACAGGCTAATTGGTCTAAACCCTTGGTCTTTAAACAAACAAACAAACAATAAATAAATCTTACCAACCTTAAATTCTTCACTAACTGTTGCTCTGATTTCCTAGCTGTTCTAGACTTAGACTTATAAAATCATTTTGACTGAACATTCACTCAGCTATTTAATTATTTGGTAATAGCCTTGTAATAAGAATAACATAGAGACAGTCATCATTGCAAAATACACCCTTGCAAGTACAGTGCAACATTTCTAGCTTTAATAAAATTGGCTATAAATAAAAATGATTTTCATAGCTGCTGTAAGCAATTCAAAAACTGCAATATGAAAGAAAAAGATGTAAACAAACCAGAAGATACCTTTAAGCAAGCCGGGGCACCTTGAACAGTCAATATTCTTATTCATTTTAGCTATGGCTGCTTGCTTTTTGTGAGCTGAAGGGCAGGTCTGTGTGAAACGCACCTACAGGCTACTGTTACAGCTCCATCTGTGACCAAAACTCATTTCTCTGTTTTTCTTCACGCTGTGTATATTTTACAGCCAGTGATTTGCGATTGGTGTTTGGTCGGGTGTTTGCATATGTTATTGATTTTCTCCTAAGCGCTCAGGGTGCTGAAAGGAATAAATAATCTGTGCAAAATTATTGCCTCCCTGGCAAGTTTTGCTTTGTTTGCGGAGGCTCCCTGATGTGCTTTTTTAATCACGCTGTGTTAATTGTAGCCTGAATTCACCAAAGCCAGCAAGACTGCTGCAGGATTACAGGATCTATGAGGCGTGCACAGTGTGAAGGCCTGTTTCATTCACTTGTGAAAAAGTAAACATGAATTCACATTCTGTGAAAATCTGTCCCTCACTGCCACCCCCTCACACCCATGAATCCATGTCAATGCAGATAAAATATAAGGCGCTGCCTCCCTGCATCCGCAGCTAAGCTACTGCATCTCCACGATGTTCTCTCGAATCTAACAAGACTCTGCAGAAAAATATCAGCTGACCTTCCATACTTGCATATGTCTTTTGCTATATAGGTTTGTTAGTGAATTTAAATATATTGTTATATTACGTATATTTTTAAAATTATATTGCAGTTTTAAGTTTGATATAGAGAGAGATTCTTTCTATACACAATTTAAAGTCCAGTTTTTTAGTTTAGTGGTTTAAGGAAACCAAAAATAAAAAAATAAATGACATTAAATAACATTTAAGAAAAAACATATATTAGAAAAATAAATGTTTACATATAAAATAAGATTTAAAAAAAGACATAAAAATACATTAAAATAGTTATATGTTCTTAACACAAAAGGGCAAAAGCCAACTACTAAGACAAATGTTAATTAATGAATAATGAAAAACATCTTGATAATATAATTTTTTATGTTTTTTAATTCTACCCTTTAATTTATTTTATTATTATAAAATGCAATAAATTAAACCAGAAGATTGGAAAAATGTGTCATAACGCAAAAAACATAAATTCCTTTATAATAATAAAGAATGAAAATAATTAAAAATGTACATATAACTTTTGTTCTTTTATTATTATATAATTGTACGTAATAAATAGACAATACACGATTGAAAATCCAGATTTAGAAATTATACTCCTAGTGAATAAACCATTTATAAAATATGCTTTTCGCCTCCACAAGGAGTGAAATACCACATCTAGACAATTAAACTAATTAATAATAATAATAATAAGAATAATCACTTTTATATTATACAACATGCCATGTGATCAATAGAAGAGAGAATGCCAAATTACAAGTACCATTACTTCCGATATTTGGTCCTTGCTGTAAAAAGACAATAAAACGTTTTTTTATATTGATTGTTGGCATGAATTAAATATTCATCTTCTCAGACTTTCAAGTTGGATACATGTTGGATCAGTCTATGTGTTTGATGAAGGCAAGATGTGTGCAAGGGTCCCTGAGAGGGATGTTTAAAAAAATTCATGCTGTAGGCGGCCTTGTAGGAGCTCGAAACGGTGCAACAGCCTCCTTAAGCAAAAATAATGTTCAAATGAAAGTAAACACTTTAAAGCAGCACCATGTAATTTTTCTGTGTTCAAAATTAGCAAAATGTATATAATGAGCGAGTACATCATGAATTCATCTTCCAAACCACGTTTTTGTCTTATTCCGAATCACTACGGTACACTTATAATAAGTTATATAATAAGTAATACTTATATTTGGACTATTGTAGCCTGGTCGGGTCATCACCGCTGCGGAGTAACACATACCTGCATGAATCGCCATAGACATACTCTAAAAAATGCTAGGTTAAATACAACCCAGTGCTGGGTAAAATAGGGACAACCCCAGCAACTGGGTTGTTTTGACCCAACGGTTGGGTTAAATGTTTAACCCAACCTTCTGGGTAGTAACCCGACCGCTGGGTCAAAACAACCCAATTGCTGGGTTTGTCCCTATTTTACCCAGCACTGGGTTGTATTTAACCCCGCATTTTTTAGAGTGCATAATTTAGAGAAGTAGCTCCGTTTGGAATGTTCTTCCGTGGGATGTGTGCAGTTCTTTTTCTCTTAACTGCTAGAGCGACAAAAGTTACATAGTGCTGCTTTAAGGCGAAGCATGTGCGAAGTTTGCAATGATAAAACACCTTCTTCTATCCCAGCATGCAGAGACAACTACAAGTTCACCATTCATTGTTTCACTGTCTATTTGGCACTTTTAATGTCTATGTAATTGAGAAAAATACTTTATATCCATGTAATCTACCAGCAGGAGCTAACTACAAAAGCTAACCAAATTAGCCTTTAGCTAACAGGATTTTTTTGTTCAAATCATGAAATCTCAAATTTTAGCCTGCATCTGAAATAAAATTAGTAACAATAATAGAGAATTATTTTGTGACCAATCAAAAAATTGTTTTATATAATATGAATGTGTGTAGTATGAAACTAATCCAGATATACCTACTAGAATCTCATCGGAAGTAGTCAGTCCAGGTAGTCTTTTGCTAGCTAGAATGTATGCTAACAGATAGGTGGTGTAGAATGATGCCCTGTTTTTTGTTGGAAAAAGCTTTGCTATCCCATAGGCTAGTCTTAGCATTTTCACGCAGTCAAACAGCATGGTGAAGACCCGAAGTGAAATCCGAATAAAGAAAGTCAGTCGGTGGTTGAGAGTACATCTGTAAAATAAACATGTGGGAGAATACACATTCATGCATGATCACAGAAAGAGAGAGAACGATCGCCTTTAGCAGAGTAATACAACCTAGTTAACATGACTGAAATGCTAAATCTGAAGGACTCGGTAGCATCTCTCAGGAAAGAAGAGTGCTTTCATTTTAATCTTCAGAACACGAAGTGGCCTGACAGATGGGTGTCTCTTGTAAAGATCAGAGCCATACTGTCTTAGGATGGGAGAGTATAATACACAAAGCAGCGACTCACACAATGTATGGTGCTCGTTTCAAACGTATACAATTAAGCAAGTGCCCAATGGCACAAAACCAAAACCTTCTCAGCTGTCAGAAACTCCTCTCCGCAGACTGCAGAAGTGGAACATCACAGAGGCGAGAAAAAAAGAACAAAGTGATAGGGACCGTCTTATTTCCTAGGGTTCTTGAGGGAGCAGATGCAGGCAATCTCATTTAGTGTTAAACATGAGACGAGACGTGCCTCCTCCTCTCTCACTCCCTTTCACTCTCTCTTTATCTCTCTCACACACACAAACTTGTTGGTGTCTGATCGTGTGGGCTTTGCATGAGTTGTAGAGAGCTGCCACTCATCCAATGGCGCCGGAGTGACAAAACCCTCGGTCGGCGGTAATTTCAGCGAAAAGCTTGGCAGCGCAGAGGAGGACTGTGGCTGAATGCAATTGGCCCCCAGATGCCTCTTTTGGAAGATGGTCGGATAGGCAGTTTGAAAAATGCATTGAAATTCTGAGAGAGCGAGAAGGAATGTGTGGGGTTGGAAAGAAACTGAATTTCCACAGGTGTGATTTTGGAGCTGGATCAAATTCAGAGCCTTTGGGTGCATATTAAGCCAAAATTAGTGTTGTGAATCAGCCAAACTAATGATTTGTTTCTTGGTTTTTCTGGAAATCAGTATGTGGAGCTTGTATTCCATCTCGCAAGACAAATATAAAAACATACATACATTACTGCTCTGGTTCGGACACAAGAGACCTAGTGAAACGCTTCTCATTTCCAGCATATTATTAAGGCCATAATCAACTGGGTATCACGGTCCACCCCTCGTCCCCATGTGGTTGTAATTACACTGACATGCAGACAGTGGCAGGCAAAGTGATTTTCGCTCCCTGCAGAATGAACACCACCTCTTTAACCATCCAGTCAGGTCGCTCAGGGAGCCACACGCAATTTCCATCCTCATTCAATTCAATTGCTGGGGCATGCTAATGGGATTTCTCATTGTTTGCTTGACTGCTTCAGTAGTACTTCTTATTTGCAGGATGTAACCTTATAACCACAGTGCATAATATGTAAATGCATAAGGTCATGTCATGTTACCTGAAGTGGTCACATTTTCAGTATTATGTATTACTAGAATATGTATTTAATTCATAACTTTATACGGAATAATTTTGTTCTTCAGTGGTCTTAATATCTTTGTATAATTTCATTACATTAACTAAAAAACTACTCTGATTCTCTGATTCAACGGGATTGTAGGGATTCACCAGCTATTTTGTGGGGAAAATAACAATCAAAATAGATAAAAAAATATATACATTGAGGTAACTTCCATAAAGAAAGTTCAGCTAAATTTATAAACTGTGATATACAGTCAGGGTGCGAACTACAGGGGAGCTAGGGGGAGCTCGTCTCCCCTTAATAAGACATGGTCTCCCCTGAAAACGTGATTTATCCTATATAGTGCTTGCATAAAGCAAGTAGTGCATACACTTGTAGCTGTTATGTATCTTTGTAAGTCATTGTAAGCCCTCCTGAGGCATGAGCAAGCGCACGAACCCACCCCCACCCCCCTGCAAGTGCACAAATAAATATACAGTATACATGCATATAAAGTTATTTGCATTATATAATAGTAATTAAGTGTCAATGAAGTGTCAATAAATGCATTTATAAATGCTAAATGTAAATTAATTTGTTCCTACTGTACATAGACCAAGCTTACACTCTAAAAAATGCTGGGTTACATACAACCTAGTGCTGGGTAAAATAGTGACAAACCCAGCAATTGAGTGGTTTTGACCAGCGGTTGGGTTTACTACCCAGACGGTGGTGCTTAAAAACTTCTAACCACCAAGCCCGCTGGGTCAAAAACAACCCCAGGTGCTTATAGCGGTTCTTTGTCCCAGTATGTTACCCCCAGCACTGGGTTGTACTTAACCCAGCGTTTTTTAGAGTGTATAATGCAATTAATTTGACATACTATGGATTATCATACATTTTAGTGTTTAAAAATCAATAAAATATGTAAATATATTAATTTGATACTATAAGAATGTTATTATAAACCAGGCTTGTAATGATAGCCTACCTCATTTTTAAAAATATGGTAATTTTTTGGGAAAAAAATTAATAAATAGGTGTTTAAAAAATTAAGGTAGTTTTAATCAAATTAATTTGCTAAAATTGAGTTAAATGTACAAAGTGTGATAAAAAATGATTAATGTATAAAGGAAAATGTATATAGTTGTTTTATGCAAACATCATAAAAATATTTTTATAAAAATGTATTGATACTTATGCATAAAATGTTGGTATAAAATTTAAATAGAACTATATAAAATGATAAACGTTTATGTGTATGATAATATAGCACTTAAATTCATTAATTTGGTGCAGTATATAAATGTTATAATAGGTTATTATATGCTTATAATGCAACCTCAGTTTACACTATATGAAATATGGTGTAACTGCAACATCTTTCTGGCCACCTGAGGGTCCTTGGCCTGCCCTCTAATAGCAGGAGTCAACCCCCACCATGATTATACTAGACAATATTCAGCCATGTAGCATTATAGAGTGTCAAGTTAGTACACACGAGAGACAACTTTCATTCCATTTGTGGAATATCTATGTTCAGTAGGAGAGAGGTGAGTGTAGGTGTTCATGGGTAGGTGGAATAACCGCCCTTATCTATTTTTCTGTGCTGAGTTTGTTTGTACGTGCAAATCCAGGCTATTTTAGAAGTTTACATAAAGTATGAAGTACTTTATAAGTCATAGATGCAGCGAACACAACTCAAGCAAGATATATATGTGCTCCCTAACTGTGTAAAGGTATTTTCTAAACCATCATTTTCCACTGGTTTCTTCGCAATTGCTCCTCATAAAAATTTTTATCTGGGCAGGGCACCAGTACATAAATTCTTTGGGTTCATCTGAGATTGGACACAGGTGATGGCCAGTGTATTCTGTATTCAGGCAGTGTAGTGCCCAGGGCAAAACACAAGGAGAGAGGCAGGGTAAACAGAGCTGCTGTAAGCAACTTCAGCCTGAGCTGAAAATGAACCCGTGCTCCACTTTTCCTGGGATTAATTGAATTCTTGCTGCCATTAAAGTGACTGGGAGAGCTGAGTGACAGCTATTGCAGATGAAAAAGGCATGCGCTGAAAGGGTCTGGGCTCTTTCTGTCCATTGCACTGACTATGACGATATCTCTCTTTGATGTGCGCTTCTTAGTAAAGAAATGCAGCAGCTGACTGTGAAGGCTGTTACTTTAAATAGCTCCTTAAAAGCTGCTAGACACTATTATCCTCCCAAAAATACAAAACTGTAAGAGAGAATGTATAGGAAAGAAAAATACTAACACTTTAGTATAGGGACCATTTCTCACTAACTAGTTGCTTATTAGCATGCATATTAACATATGTGACCCTGGACCACAAAACCAGTCATAAGGGTCAATTTTTCAAAAATTGAGATTTATACACCATCTGATGTATAGTTTGTTATGATAGGACAATATTTGGCAGAGATACAACTATTTGAAAATCTGGAATCTAAGGGTGCAAAAAATCTAAATATTGAGAAAATCGCCTTTAAAGTTGTCCAAATGAAGTTCTTACTAATTCTACTTCAAGTTCTTACTAATTACTAATCAAAAATTAAGTTTTAATATATATATTATATACAGTAGGAAATGTACAACATATTTTCATGGAACATGATCTTTACTTAATATCCTAATGATTTTTGTCATAAAAGAAAAATCTATAATTTTGACCCATACAATGTATTTTTGGCTATTGCTACAAATATCACCCAGAGACTTAACACTGCTTCTGTGCTCCAGGCTCACATTGGCGGTTTATTAGTGACTTATAAAGCAATATTCTGCATGAACATAAAGTAAACAACTACTTACTAACTATAAAAGCAGGAGTTTGTTGAGGCAAAAGTCATAGTTAATGGTGAGAATTGGACCTTAAAATGAAGTGTGACTGAAAAATCACACCTGAGGTGTCTTATTTGTCTCAGCTGTTTCTCCTGACCAGTGCTGGAGATCAAATGGAGACTTTCTCAGATGTTTCTCCTGGAAAAAGATTCCAGTAATCTAATATGGTTTCCATCAAGGCTATTATCATTAACTAAAGCTTAAAATAAAACCATAAAAAGAATATTTGAAGGAAAAGACAAAAACACAAAAGTTACAAACCTTAATAAAATGAAAAAAGAAAATATAAAAGCATAAATCGAATTAAAAATGTATCGTATAATAGTAAGTTTATGTCGTGCTTCTGGACTCTTTTTGTAGGATCTGCGCGTACAGACTATATGTAATAGTATACTGTGTATATGTTTTTATTTATTGTATTCTACATGTACCATGTTACTACACATAAACTTGCAAATTGCCCCTCAGGGACATATATAATATGTACAAGTGTTTAGAATTGAAGTTAATTGAAAATCAATGATACTAAATTTCACATTCAGAGATCTTGATATACCAGGTTTTTGGGTGCTTATAATTTACAACATCTATTGCTGTAGGTCAATATTTCTCTCAATTTGTATTTCTTCTAGGAAATTTAGGAGAACACTACAGAGACACCAAACGAACAGTTCACCCCCAAAGTACAATTTCTGGCATGTAACTCACAGCAAAAAAAAAAACACACGTATGACGTTCTTTATAACTGTGGAACACACACACGCACACACACACACACACACTATCTTCTTTTGAGATTTTTTTTAATAAATGGTGGATGGTAAATGCTGCATTTAAAGAAAAACATTTGCTTGACCTTTAGCAAAAAGGTCATATTTTTTCAGTCGTGAGGCAGTAATTTCTACACGCTGTGTAGGCTTAGATCAGACTGTCCTTCTAAAAGTCCTTGAGAAGGTTTTGGTGATAACCTGCTTTTCATGTCCACCTTTATTACCTGGCTAACACCCCGCATGGATCAGCATATCTGTTTACACAGGACGAATGCAACAGTTCTATTCCACTGGCTTAACATGAACCATTCCTGTGGAAACCCGTGTACCAGACGAGCGAGTGCAGTTCAGTCACAGGTGTGCCAGAACTCATAGTCTGACCAAGGATACTGCTTATATCCAGATATGACTGTTATCAGCATGCTTGCAGCCGGCAAGCTTTAGCAGACCTCTCTCTTTTCTCCGCAGGACGTTT
This sequence comes from Sinocyclocheilus anophthalmus, assembly GCA_018155175.1. NCBI lineage: Eukaryota > Metazoa > Chordata > Actinopteri > Cypriniformes > Cyprinidae > Sinocyclocheilus > Sinocyclocheilus anophthalmus. The sequence goes on along the minus strand of JADLZN010001472.1, from coordinate 45,636 downwards.
CAAAGAGGGTTTTCCTTCTAAGGAAGCAAAGAGAAAGTTTCAGCTTTGAGCTGAGGGATTTAACCCTAAACGGGTTCCCTGGCTGTGGGTTGGGTCATATATTGGGGTTAAGAACACACAACGGTGTGACACTAGCATTTGTATTACTAGTCAGACCTCTTCAATCTAGCAGTGAAGCTATTCTTGCAGTTTGGACACCTGCGTCCTTCGGATTTCCACTGTAACTGCGTTGAGTATTGAAAATCTCCTCAGGTGGTACTCAACAACATGTATTTCTAAACAAAATATACTTCTGTGAGCAGCTGAAGTGGCTGAGAGTCCTCTTGGGTAGTTGTCCACTTCATTCCACTGTTCCATAGCTTTGTGAAAAATAGAAAATAGTAACATGACTACTGGTTTAGATTTAGTGATGTATCCAGTCGCTCCCAACAGCTGGAGGATGCAAAGATGTTTCTTATTTCCACCAGTCTGGAACAAAAATAGCAACGTGTTGAAACTAGTTTAAACCAGTCATATTCAACAAATGGGAATGTGCTTCTTGCTTTTAAAGTGAAAAAGTGTCAAGTGTCATCGTTTCCATTTATTTAGCACAAACTACACAATTACATCCAAAAAACATACAGTATTTAATGATGAGCATCAGTTATTATTCACAGCTTCACAACTTCAGAAATGCTAATGATGGAGAGAAAATACAGCAAATAAGGTATGATAAACCTGCCTTTGAAACTGTTTTAAACATAATTTGTTCTCATTCATCTATAGTACTTATACATGAAGTTTCTATGACATTATTGCTTGTCCTCATTATTGCTTGTACACAACTGACAGTGATTTTTTATTCGTTTTTTCCAAACACAGATTCTTAGTCTGAAACTTCAGCTTTCGCGGATGCTATATAACACGATACATAATATGATCTAATTAATTCAAGTTCAAAAGTTGGGAGTTGGAACGTTTTTTGATTTTTTTAAAATATTTTTGAGTCTCTTATGCTCACCAAGTCTGTTTTTATTTGATCAAAAATACAGTAAACTGTAATTTTGTAAAATATTATTACAATTTTAAAGCTGATTAAATAGAAAAAACTTTTATGTGAAATAGAAAAATGTTGTGACATTATGAATGTCTTTACTGACACTTTTGATCAATTTAAGTCTTTGTTAAAAATAAATATATATATTTTAAATATGATAAAAATATACATTGAATGTAATATTTATATTAAAACATATAAAAAATAGAATCAAATGTTGACGCCGATAGCCTCGTGGTTAGTGCGTCGACATATAGCACATCTGCGCTCACAGCGACCCAAGTTTGATTCCCATCTCAAGGTCCTTTGCTGATCCTGCTCCCCTCTCTCACCCAATATTTTCCTGTCCTCTCAAAATAAAAAAGGCACAAAAAGCCCATACATATAACCTAAGAAAATAGTATCAAATTATCCTTTAAATATTTCTATATCAGACTGAGTAATAGTTACAAAGCTTCAAATATGAGTGTATGGTTTCATGGCAGTTTCACAGGTCAGTTTTTCCTATAGTCACTTCCAAAACTTTATAGAGACAAGTTCGGAACTTGGCCAGAAGTGAATTATTGATGACTGCAGAATAAAGAGGCATTTACTTCATGTGGGTTTGCCTGAATTAATCATAACATGAGACTAAGATGGGTGATGAATTCTCTTTCAGTACAAAACCTAGCAATTTTCCTTTAAATGACAGATGTCTTCTTGCACACGTGGACCCAGCCATTATCAACAGCATCACTTTACCGCACACATCAAACATTTAGCAGACGCTCTATTGTCTGTAGTGTGTTCTTGCATTTTCCGCCTACAGTGTAAACATGCGCAACATGCAATTTTGACATCAGCATTCCCAACGTGTCTGTTGACAGAAATGTTTGAAGGAACCATCGCCAGAGATAATTGACTCACAATTTGTAAATGTAATGGAACTTGATACCAGACTGGATCACTGCAGTGTTTAACTGCAACATTTCAAATATTTATTCAGAATTACACTATGAAGTTACACTGACATACATTCAAATCAAAGAGTTTTGAACAAAGGGTAGTAGTGATTTGATTTTGCCCCCAAAGTATCCTCCCCCACAGATTCCCTCCATACTAGCTATAGGTATAGTTTCCATGGAGACAAACACTGACTGTATAAGGCCTGTACATTTCCGATATGCAGATTTGTGCAGTGGTCCGAGAATAGACAGTGTTGGGAAGGTTACTTTGGAAATGTAATAGTTTACAGATTACAAGTTACCCTACTTAAAATGTAATAAGTAGTGTAACTTTTCTATTACTTTATTAAAGTAATGTAACTGATTACATTTGATTACTTTTTGATTACTTTTAAAAATTTCTAATGTTTTCAACTGTTTATCATTTTCAAACATGTAAACCAGGCAGGTAAAGCTTACAGTAGTACTCAACACTGATTACTGTCACACTTTCGAAATCCTTCATCACTTGAATTAAGATTATATTTCAATTTTAAAAGTAGACATTGGATGCAAAATTCATATACATTTTCAGTTTGCATATAAATGTATCTTAGCAGTATGTGGACAACCACCCTACAATGATAAAAATCCATTCACTCCCTTTTTTAATCCCCTAAAATCCTAAACAGTCTCAATTATCAAGCCGTTTTGATTTTCTGAGCAGTATGATGTCATATTGTGCAGGCCCCACCCACAACAGCTGATGTACTGTCCAATATTAGCATGTTTTTGCTCTCAGCCAGTTGTACGAAGTACATCATTTTCTCCACGCTCCAGCAGCTGTAGCGACAATGTCTTGTCTTGTAATCCCTGGATGTGAGGGATCACTCTGGACCCCTCACATCAGCACACTCCCTCTTTGAACTGTTGGCATCTGGTCGACGCTACAGAGCACTGAACACCAGAACAACCAGACACAGGAACAGTTTCTATCCTCAGGCAATCCATCTCATGAACACAACAATAACTGTGGAACACACACTATAATACACTCATATACTTATTTATCTAACACTCATACTCAGCCTACACCTCAAATTTGCACATAATATACAGTACCTGTACATACAAAAAAACTGTCTATTGTAATATACCTGCACACACAATTGTCAATTTATATATTTTTATTTCTCATTTACCTTTTTTTTTTTTTTTTATTATCTGTGTTTTTTTTTTTCTGTCACTGTCATTCTGTTACACTGTGGAAGCTTCTGTCACGAAAACAAATTCTTCGTATGTGTAAACATACCTGGCAATAAAGCTCATTCTGATTCTGATTCTGCTTCTGGTAAGCAATGCAGGTGTTTTGTAGTTTTGTAATGTAGAAGAACATAAGAATCTTAATTTTCTCCCATCATCAGAGCCACCGAGGACACAGTGCATTAGTTTTGTTTTTAATGCATGGTAATGCGCCACTGAATACACCTAAATTTGTTTATGTCTGCGCAAATAATTTTACTCCAGACTGCTTTCTGAATGAGGGACAGTTCAAGGCTTTTGTTAAAAAGTAAAAAATCAGGGATATATCAGTACCCATTGTTCGTGATCCAGCTGCACCTCCAGAAGAAATAAGTCTGACACTTTATATTTTTCAAGATTATTTACAAATCGCCTTTGCTCTTCCACAGAAGGTAAAAAGGGTGTTGTTTTACACGACCACTGAGGAATTTTAACCAAAGTATGTTGCAGACCGTTCATGAAGACCCTAAAGAATCATATCAGTGTGGGAAGATTCAATAGTCCCCTTTGAGGCACAGCCACCACAAAATCAGACTTACTTTGAGATCATTCTGAGGCTAAATACATATTTAAAATCATAACAAGAAATATTTTATCAGCTATGATACTGTTTTTGGACTCAAATCTTTATATAGCTATGACAGTAAACACTGGAGTCTAACCATTAAAGTCTAAAACAGTTAATCTTTAAAAAAAGCATAGCATTTTAAGCATAACTATACATAAACCCATATAGTTTGTTCTAAACTCCTGAAACATTGGCGTTTCATATTTTAGAGCAGTCACTGCAATTTATGAAAGAAATCAGTTAAATCTGTATGTGGGAGTGTGTGTGAAAAAATCAGATGTAACCCCCTTTGTAATACTTAACATTTTCATAAGTAACTGTAATTTAATTACACATTTTTTCTCAGTAACTGTAACTGATTACAATTACTTTTATTTTGTAATTAAATTACGTAATTCCGTTACATGTAAATAGTTACTCCCCAACACTGGCAATAGAGCATCATTGAGATATTAAGGTTGACATTTCTTACCGACAAACACAATGTCAAGCTCCTTTCCCACTGGATTTATGGTGCGGTTGATGTGGTAAGTAGCGTTGACTGCAGGGTGGAGTGGGGGCTGTATGAATACACTGCAACAGAAAGCAACAGACTGTTGATTCATCCCCCGTGTCTGTGGGCTTGCACACTTGATCAATACTAATCCTCTCATCTGTCACAGGTCACATCCAGTCAAACATCTCTCACTGTCAGCACGAGCGCACAAGAAGTGACTCTCAGGACACTGGTTTAACAGTCTTCTGGGATCAGCTGCTAAGAATGCAGTACTCTTGTGGCAAACAATAAAATCATGTTTGACTGATTCAAGATTTTATTTTTTTTTTTTACTTTTAACTAGTCAATATAAAAACTGTAAAAACTCTTTATTAACTATGTAGTTAAAGAAAGTGAATCACACTTGTATATGCCAAGTGTATCGCACATGTAATGGTCAATATGGTGTAAATCATGTAAAACAAATTCACAAATATAGCTTTGCAGAAAAGATGCATGAAATATGAAGGCACATATTGTAACATATCCTATCCTATCCATCAGACATGTGTTTGACAGGCACACTTGGCTATTGCGTATATGATATAAAAATGTCTGTATACATGTAACCAAAATGTGTTCATCATTTATTTTTTTGGTCAGCTGAGCTTGTTTCAATGCACTCTGGGATTGCCTTCCCTTGAAAAATCAATAAAAACAAGACACAATGTACTGTATTAACATAAAGGAATTGGCAGTATTTTTTTTTTACACGTTTTACCTGTATTTTGAATTTTTCACTTCATTGCTTCGAGTTTTAGGGATAACATGTCAGGTTTTTTGTTTGTTTGTTTGTTTGATTTTTAAACAGTGTAGGAATCCTATATTGCAGTGATTATCAATCAGGCCGGTACCCACTATAGGGTGCCTCAACAAACTTCCAAGGGAGCCAAGATTATTTAAAATTAGTGCTGTCAAATGATTAATCGCGATTAATCGCATACAAAATAAACGTTTTTGTTTGCATAATATACTGTATAATGTACTGTGTATATAATACACACCCATACAATAGTACGATTTGAAACTCATTTTTGCATGTATTTACATGCTATATTATACTCATATAATTGCTAGTAAAAATATATGTAATATATATAAACACAAAATAGTTGTTGCCAGCATGTGTGAGTTATGTACAGGTGCATCTCAGTAAATTAGAATGTTGTGGAAAAGTTTTTTTCATTTATTTCAGTAATTCAACTCATTTTGTGAAACTTGTGTATTAAATAAATCAATGCACACAGACTGAAGTAGTTAAAGTCTGGTGGTTCTATTAAATGTGATGATTTTGGCTCACATTTACAAAAACCCACCAATTCACTATCTAAACAAATTAGAATACTTCATAAGACCAAATAAAAATAAAAAAAAATGTTTTTGTGAATTTTTGGCCTTCTGGAAAGTATGTTAATTACTGTACATGTACTCAATACTTGTAGGGGCTCCTTTTGCTTTATTACTGCCTCAATTCGGTGTGGCATTGAGGTGATCAGTTTGTGGCATTGCTGAGGTGGTATGAAGCCCAGGTTTCTTTGACAGTGGCCTTCAGATCATCTACATTTTTTGGTCTCTTGTTTATCATTTTCCTCTTGAAAATACCCCATAGAATCTCTATGGGGTTCAGGTCTGGTGAGTATGCTGGCCAGTCAAGCACACCAACACCATGGACATTTAACCAACTTTTGGTGCTTTTGGCAGTTGGCAGGTGCCAAATCCTGCTGGAAAAGGAAATCAGCATCTTCAAAAAGCTGTCAGCAGAAGGAAGCATGAAGTGCAAAATTTCTTGGTAAACAGGTGCAGTAACTTTGGTTTTCAAAAAACACAATAAACCAACACCAGCAAATGACACTGCACCCCAAATCATCACAAACTGTGAAAACTTAACATTGGACTTCAAGCAACTTTGGCTATGACCTTCTCCACCCTTCCTCCAGACTCTAAAACCTTGGTTTCCAAATGAAATACAAAAAACTTGCTCTCATCTGAAAAGAGAACTTTGGAGCACTGGGCAACAGTCCAGTTCTTCTTCTCTTAGCCCAGGGTAATAAGACGCCTCTGACGTTGTCTGTGGTCAGGAGTGGCTTAACAAGAGGAACACAACAACTGTAGCCAAATTCCTTAACACATCTGTGTGTGGTGGCTCTTGACGCCTTGACCCCAGCCTCATTCCATTCCTTGTGAAGTTCACTCAAAACAAAATTGTATAAATTTTACTTGACAATCCTCATAAGGCTACGTTTCTCTCTTTTTCTTCCACACTTTTTCCTTCCACTCAACTTTCTGGTAACATGCTTGGATACAGCACCTCTGTGAACAGTCAGCTTCTTTGGAAATGAATGTTTGTGGCTTACCCTCCTAGTTAAGGGTATCAATGATTGTCTTCTGGACAACTGTCAGATCAGCAGTCTTCCCATGATTGTGTAGCCTACTGACCCAAACTGAGAGACGATTTAAAGGCTCAGGAAACCTTTGCACGTGTTTTGAGTTGATTAGCTGATTGGCAATGTCACCATATTCTAATTTGTTGAGATAGTGAATTGGTGGCTTTTTGTTAAATGTGAGCCAAAATCATCACAATTAAATTAAAAGAACAAGAGTTTCACAATTTGAGTTGAATTACTGAAATAAATGAACTTTTCCACGACATTCTAATTTATTGAGATGCACCTATATACATAATAAATATTGTCCTGTGTCTTGTGTTTTTCACCTCATGTACCTTCCATGACCTAGTTTCTCCCATGTCTGATTATGTTCATTAGTTCCAGGTGTGTCTTGTTAATTCCCTCATTTTGTTGCTGAATTTAAGCTCTGTGTTTTCCTGAGTCCTGCGTGCTGTCTGAACGTCAGTCTCTGTGTGCTATGTGTGTGTTCCCGTGTTTGGGATGTAAATAAATTCTGATTGCTTTGGATCTCCTTAGTCTCCACGCTCCTTCGTCCCTTTGCTCCTCGCAGTAGGCACACCGAGACATAAACATATATAATGAAAACAAAAACTTTTATTTTAGATGTGACAGCACTATTTAAAATTTAAACTTGATTTAAAAAAAAGACAAAACATGAATTACAATAAACTAAACCTACTAAAATAAATTTTTTTAACATAGTTCAGACCTAGTCCTAGAGTCATGTAAACCAGTAAAATTGTACAACTCTATTGACATTTTTATAGCGTATATTTTTTTTCTAGAATGCCAAGAACTATTTTATTAGGTTGAAATTGAGTAAGACATATTCCTTATCATTATCCTTCATCTTTATCCCGTAAATTACAAATGACTGGAAAAGTCATGCAAATTAACATTTGCTCTCCTGAAATTATATAACCTTTTGACTCATTATTTTAGTTATTTTCTTTTTATTTAGGGCCTCTGGAAACTTTTGAAAATGTTTGAATGTTTCCAGAACTTTATCGGAAATGTTTGCAACCCTAACTGAGAACCACTGCTACAATACAGTATATATGAAGCAGGTTTCATGGCAGGAGCATACATGTAATGCCTTAAAAGTCTGGAACAGTAATTGGACAAAATTGGTGGAACCTCTTTGTAAATAGCATATTCTGCAGATTGCTTTAAAGCTAGAAAACATGGACTAAAAGCCAAAAAAAAAAAACACACACAAACACATCTTTTCTTGGGGTTTTAACTTTAGCGTCATCTTAAACAACTTGCTTTATCTTTAAATTTGTTTTAAGTTCCATTATTAGAATGGATCATAGTGGAGCTATATGCCTCTGTTGTGGTCCTGTCAATAACCTGTTAAAGGAAATGAATTCCACTCGATCTCTTTTGATCAGTAGGCAGTCGTGTGATTTTGCCTATTACACTGAATCAATAAACAGCTCAAGGCCAGATACATAAAACTTTCTTAAAGGAGACATATTATGCCCCTTTATACAATATGTAATATAAGTCTCTAGTGTCCCCAGAATGTGTCTGTTAAGTTTCAGCTCATAATACTCCACAGATCATTTATTATATCATTTTGAAAATGCCTATTTTGAGTGGAAGCAAACACGCTGTTTTTCGGGGCTGTCTCTTTAAATGCAAATGAGCTGCTTGGGGGGGGGTGGGGTCTCGTGCCCACATGGGGGGTCCCACTTGTTTTACAAAGACAATGTCTTACAATGTCTTACAAAGATACATAACAGCTACAAGTGTATGCACTACTTGCTTTATGCAAGCACAATATATAGGATAAATCACTATACAGGATTTACCCTATTATACTTTATCGACACCAATTGATAGGTGAAACAACAAACAGCAACCCACAAATAGTCTATAAACAAAGCACAGGCGCTTTGAGTTCCCATGACAACTGTTACATAAAGTTCTCAGTCGTCAGGCTACAGAAGAATAACCCTCATTCCCCGTTCATTAGGCCTAAGACATCGAGATCACGCAGACCATAACTAACCTCCAGCCACAACACATAATTGCGAATAACATGCCTTACTTTAACACAGAATCGACCACAGAGTCCTGCGTTTATATTTTTTCTGCGAATCTTTGAGTTAACATGTACTAAACATGAGTGGAATTTGCACCGCAGCGCACCCACACCTTGATGCTCATGACAAGAATAGCATGTATAGTTATCTTTATTGACGTGAATTATGTTTAAATCGCCATCATGCATGAATGAATATTTTTGCAATTTTAAACATAATAATCCACGATGATCACATTAAACAAAACTGAAATTGCACGTCAAAATAAAACATTATCAATATTTTTTGAGACCCCCAAAATTTCAAAAATCACGTTTTCAGGGGAGCCCATATATTAAGGGGAGCCGAGCTCCCCCTAACTCCCCCGTAGTTCGCACCCTGCTCTTAGTGTTAACTCTACAAAATATCGTTTTTCTGTGTGTACTCCTGCAGCGCAAAAGACGGACAGAAGCGGCTGTCACTCACAGCATGTGAGTACTAAACTAAGTTCTCATTCACACACAAGTTTACGTTAAAACACACACATGAGTTAAATAAGCAGTCAGTTATGTCTGTGAAGGTAAAAGCTGTGAAATATATTGCATGTTTATTTTAGATCTGTGTAACAGCAGCAAACAGTAAATAAATCAATAAATCCACTGCTCTTTTGTCTCCTCTGAGGCTGGGACTCTATATAGTGTTCTGTGCTCGTCTGTGCAGACTAAGGTAGAACATTTAGCATGTTTTGCTCAAACTTTCGCTATAGCATTAGAGCTGGTACACTGTTTGTCGCTTGCGAAATCAAAATGACGGCTCCGTGGGTGGAAACTTACAGATTAAGGGGCGGTAATATTATAATGAGATCCCTTTGCAACGTCACTAGGGGAGCGAAATCAGACGTGCTCATTTTTTTTAGATGCTTGTAGAAAAAGGCTTACCAAAACAAATATACTGGGTTAATCTTTTTCACGTTTCCTGGGGACCTGATTATAGCACTTAAAACTGGGAAAAGGTCTTTTTAATGATATCACATTTAACTGGCACAGGTAATCAGGTAGCCCAGACGTCCCCCGTTTTTTTCCGGGACAGGTCCCGTATTTTCAGCTATCTATTTTAGGTGCCGACTTATTTTGAAAAACATCATATTATATTGTCCAAGATTTCAACTTTCTTTACGACTGGGTATCAGAAAAGACGAGAATGTTTCTGCTACAACACCAAACATCCTAATTAAGGGAACCAAAAAAAAAACCTCCCCCCCCCCCCCCCAAAAAAAAACATGTAGCCCATGGAAAATGACCATCCAATCACAATTCGTTATCGATTACCTTGCAGTTAACTTTACTAAATCCACCAGAAGCGCTCTCTCGGCCGCGCGTGCGCAATCCCACTTCTATAAGACAGTGCACGCCATCAGTTCACCTTGTGCCTGAATTGTCATTCGAGACGAAGTTGTCACATTCCACCGGTGTCATATGTTTCAATTGTGTGGTGTAGTGTCTCAACATAAATCAGTGTCTGCTGTGACTTAAGTGACAAACCCATTGTTGAAAACCGAATAGTCAGCGTTGCCAGGTTTTCACAACAAAATCCGCCCAATTGCTACTCAAAACTAGCCCAATCGCATTTCGGGGAGAGGTACCCCGGTAAAATTCGCATTCCGGGGGGGTAAACTACACGTTTTTTGTCCAGATTCCCCAGTAAATGTTGCATTCCAGGGGCTAATTATCATGTTATTGGGGTCGCTTCAGCCTGCGGACATGAAAACAACGCCGCGCAACAGTGTTAAGTAGCCAATTCCTCGGGGAAACCGCGGACGGTATAGCACCACTGTAATAGGTTCATATATTACAATCCGTCCCATTCTGTTTTAAAGGGACGCAACTAAGTTAAACACAATCGGTCATTAATTATAAACAAACAAACAAACAAAATGTTAAATAAATGTATACATGTTAAACAAACTGTAGGCCTATTTGAAAAACGAGGTAATTTAATCTGTATCTCCATCTTATATGTTTTAAGGTTTGTAATTTGCTTCTTTGTTATTTTGTATATATATAGGCCTAAATATCGTGAAATAAAACTTCTCATATTGTGGTCATATTGCCCACCCGTTCCGTATTCCACCATGAGAAATCTGGTCACCCTCCTTCCTACCTTGTCATCAATAATGGGATATCAATGGACCGCATCAATAAGATCTCAGTTCAGCAGGCATTCGACCTTCAACAAAGAGTATCGAGGGCAACAGCAAGTGGAAAATCCAAATCAAAAAGTGGTTCCCTTGAAGCTGGTGCTAGAGGAAACTCTATTTATAATGTAGGCGTATGTCTTTAAGAGATTGATTTAAGAGATTGTAGATAAAACACTCTTTCTGAAGGTTTTAGAAAACTTATTGCAATGGACTCACTGTGTAAATATAAATGGGAGCCCATATTAATAATATATATAATTATTTTCAGTGTTTAATTAGTTATATAATTATGTATATATATTTGAGTTTCAGTGTTTATATGTTGAACAGCAACACTAATCCAAACTAAAATGGATTTCAACTTTTTTTCATCTTTTGGGATGTGTACGTACAGTAACACATAATTTGCAACACAGTTTACTGACTTCATCACCTGCAAAACATCTGATTTGAATTACAAATAATTTTTGGTGCAGTGTGAACACACCACTTACAGTCCACATTTATATTTATCCATATTTCCCACCATAAATTAGCTCTAGTAATGAATGACGCCTACTCCAACCGTGCCCTCCCCTCATCCCCTGGTTCTCAATGTCTGCCTTTGTCCAAAGATGAGAATGAGCCATTCTCTCTCACAGATGACCCCTCTTGTCTCCACAGCCGCATGCTGAGGACGTGACTGCCCACGTGGTCTGGATGCCAGCAGTTGCCTCTCACAGCCCCTGACGTCCCCTGGCAATCTGAGAAACACATCCTCATCCTCCATTTCCACACTCTCGACCCCCCCGGTCCGCAAGGATTATTGAGTCTCTGGATTACTGAAGTGTCCGCTTTGGCTGTGGGAGAAAGGGCACACTATTACTTGTGAGTATCCTCAGCTGCTCTGAGCCTCAGTTCTGCCTGTGCAATTACAGTCATTATGGGCTTTCGTGCTTACTTGGTGGAAAAGAAAACGCAGGGAAGACTTTATAAGAGCAAATGAAATGCTTCATCAAACATTATTGGCCATTACTTTAATTATCGGCATAACAGAATGAAATGAACGAAAACAGATCTTTCTTGCCTTGAGTTCTTGTATCTGTAATGGGCTCGAGACTAAATTGAAACCGGCTATACGTGACGAGAAGGAACTGGGGCATTGCCAGCAATGTCATGCAACTGTTTTGGCCACAAAACGCCTAGAGCGAGACTCGGGCATGTTAGGGATTCGGTTAGTGTCTATGTGAGTGAGTGCATAGTTTGTCAAACTACAGCAATAAATAATTTAAACAAATGTACGACAAGGTTGTGTGCAGTTTCAGCGTTTGCTAGGGTTGCCAGCCCTCTCAAGATTTCCAGTTTCAGTGTGAGAATGGGTTTAGAAACTCAATAGATTCAGGGAAAGACCACACATCACTTGATTTCAACAATCTGTGAGGCTTGCTATTACCTGAGAGTATTTGCCTGGGTCTTGGGACGAGTAAAACATGCAAGGTGAAAGTCGCAGATGATTTGGAATCCATAATAAATTAATGCAATTTTATATGTGGAAAGAGGGAGAGCCAGTGATGCTACATGGATGATTTTTCTGTATTTTGATGAAACCAGTACACGTCTGATTGGATGTAGAAAAATTTGTACTACAAAGAAACACACTAAAAACACAGGCCCAGCTTTGAAAGAAATAGACAAGCTGTTCTTTCATGCCAGTTAAATTTTTTTTCAGTTAGAAAAAGAAGACAAAATAGCATGAATTCAAAATGGACCATATTTCCGGTCTTTTTGCTTTTGATTATTATCTGTTGCTGCATTTAACTCATTTTCGAGGCTAAACGTTAAAATTTTAATTAAACTAATGAAAATTCCATCATTTCATATTAAATATCTAGATAATAGTAGGATGTAATTATTACTATTAAAGACAATATAACAAACATAAGTATGTTTTGTATTGAAGCCCATTCCATCTAAAAGTGAATAAAAAAAGGTAATTATGAGATTAAAGCAAGAAATAAAATCACAATGGTGAGAAAAGAGAGAAATTCTTGCCATTCTTTTTTAACACTTTGGTGAAAATGGTCTTCCATATTTTTGTGTAATTCAAACCACAATAATATCCAAAGATTGCCAAGGCTATAATGGAATCCTCCAAAATGACGTGAAAATGTCTCAACATCAATGTCTTCGGTGATGCAGGACAGACGTCACAAAATGACACAGCCCTGACATATATGGTTGGTAAACACTTGAAAAGCAGAAACTGCAACAATCCTGAACTCAAAGTAAATTAGTCACCTTTTCTAAAAGTACGGATGGCTAATCAGCAGTCTCAGATCAATCCGGGAGTCCAGCCGTCATGTATCTACCGTCTGCTTGTGGACATCTACTTAGACTCTGAACACTGCTAAATGAGTGTCAGAGGAGTCTTGCAGCTTTAGATAAGGCAGCACAATGGCTGTCACAAACACACACCAACATACAAAGGTGCACAAACACGGTCCGAAAGCACCAGGGGGCTGTGGATGTGATGAATTGAATGGAAAGACTGTCCTTTGCAGCACAGCAGTGTTTCAGTGGCACATCCTGCTCCTGCAGAGAGAGTGCGGCTCAAGAGAGACCCGGACTGATCAGCAGTTCTTGGACTTAATTAACACCAGAGGTCTAGCAGCTGTTATGCCTCCCCTTATCTTTGCACTCTGTACCACCCATCTTATAGGGGTTAACATGTTTGAAAGCACATTTAGCAATCATAAGTACAAAAGCAATAAACAGTAGGCAACAGGCATATAACAACAGATATTTTCCAGATACTATCTAGCAGATATGCACAGTATTTACAGAAATTACTTTTAAATTGCTTGGCTAATTAGGGTCAGCCTACCATGTATGCAACTATCTATAATATCACTAATGCACAATAAAACTGATTTCTTTTCTTTTTTAGGTTTAAATACACAAGTAACCTTCTTGCTGAGTATTTAAAAATTAGTTACATTAAATTATAGCTACAAAACTCACTAAAAGGTCCTTATGAGTGTCATTAAAAGTCTATTAGAAACTGCCTAAAATCAGTTAGCATTGTTCTAATATACAGTATGCAGTAGACAGATACCTGTGTGGACAGACAGACAGACAGACAGACAGACACAGCTAGATAATAGATAGATAGATAGATAGATAGATAGATAGATAGATAGATAGATAGATAGATAGATAGATAGATAGATAGATAGATTTTAAATGTACAAATATTTTTACAATAATTTCCCCAAATTTTATGTACTAATACTGCTCTTTACTGTATGTAATATAATTTCATAATGTCACATTAATATACCTTAATGTGTTTCACTCATGCGGCCCATTAACTGACAGTACATTAAAACTGTATAAAATAGATTTGCTGTGAGTTTAACTCCATCAGCACAGCACAAATGGAGGGACATGTGCCCATACATCCCACCCACAGGGATAATAACATCTCTCATTATACGAGAGCTTTCTGAATGACTGTGGGGGAAAAAAAACTTTCCCCTCTAAGTAAACAAGATGAAAAAAATTAGTTATTTGATATCTATCTGTCCATTTGTCTTCTTGAAAGCAAAAAGTTTTATCACCCCATGGTTTTATCAGTTTTAGGCAGATGTAAGCAGACCTAGGAAGCCTAGCAATCCCGATACATGGGTAATTTATATTTCTCGGGGAAGACACTTAAGCCCATCCATTTCCATGCTCAGAGCAGTATATTAAGAGAAGAAACTAGCTTGTTTTCCAGAAGGCTTCTGTATTAGACACAACAAAGCGTTTGATTTGACATCCATGCGCCTCAGCAGCCTTGTGTGTTAAAATCCTCTCACAATTTGGAACTAATTCATTTCTTAATGCTTTCTGTGGAGCCTTAAAGTTTTACAAAGAATAAAAATATCTGCTTTTCTCTCTCAGCCACGATGAGGGGTGGCACACATCTGCAAAACATTCCATTGTAAACCCAGAACAAGATCTATTAATAGGCTGTTCTTTATCTGCTCATTAAGAAATCAATAGGATACGTCCACATTTGAAACAGGATGTAACCTTTGCGCCTGAGACTGATCTGATATCATCAGAAAATCCTCATATCTTGCATGTGTTCAATTATAGCTGCTGGGATACTCCAGAGTCTACTTACAGCTGTGTGGGAGCGCGACTGATTCGTTCGCATTTGAGTCGAACTCATAATTAAATCCATGAATGTCCGACACAGAGGCTGAGACAACCCCATGGCATTGTGGCTTGTTTATGTGACATGATTTTAGCATTTGTATGGCTGCGAGTAATGCAAGCAAATGAGCCAAAGCATGTATAGTAAATCCACACTAAATCTTTTTCTCTTTTCCGTTTCTTTCTGCTCTTTGGAGTAATCCCATCATTGTAGAGCATTTCCAGTGTGGAATGTTTACCGCGAGTACTTCCATATGCCGTTTACATGCTCCTAGTCTGTTTGCACACAGCCGCTAAGCTATGCAAATAGCAACACAAACACAACACATCTTATACGCATAGAAATTATTGCATGATAAATATGTGTGAAGTGAGATGGGCGGTTTTAATAGGGAAAGGGAAGGCATTGCACATAATAAAATAGGTAACGCTTTAGAATGATTAGAATGAAGTTCCATCATTAATAAATAACTGCACAGGAACAAATGAGCACACAATATTAACATAGTAACTACTCTTAAATAACACTCTGAGTTAGTAACACTCTGTTGAATATGGTAGTTCACTATTATCTATTCATAACTACTAATCCCACCCCCCACAGGAACAAGAACTACTTTAAAAAGTATGTTTTACAAGAAAATAATATTTTGGTGTTTCTACTTCAAAACTTTTTGTTTAATTAAATGTTACTTGCTGATTCTTTAAAAAAAAGTTATGAAATGTATTAGCAATTTCTGACTGAAACTAAAATAAATCCTACACCAATTTTTTTCTTTATTCACTTTTTTTTCACTGAATATCACGGTGACCCACTAGTCACATGACTTCAGTATTACCAATCGCTTAACATTTTTTAATTATGCAAGTGATTGAATGTTAAAGCAGTGGTTAACATGTTGCGTTGTTCTGCATTAGTTATTGATTAGTTTCGTATTATAATTGTTTATTTTTCAGGGAGGCATGAAAATATTCATTATTGACTAGCTAATAGTTAACTACTACATTCAACTGAGTGCTATTACTTACCAATTTATTAATAAGAGATTCATGTTAGTTAATAGTAGTTACTAGAATGTCAATATTGCTTTACACCTGTTTAGTTACTGATTAATGGAGATGGTCCTCACTGTAGAACACAAGATCCAGGGGGGGTGAGGTTGGATCCAGATCCAACTCCTCCCACCTTACATATCCCTAAACCTAACAGTCTCCACCCCCGATCCCTAAACCTACCATCTCCAACCCCTGGATGGATCTTGTGTATTGCAGTGAGGGGCTACTGGATTAATGGCAGAACTAGTTTCTCCCAATTTGCAAAGATGGACCAAATTCAGCTCAGATTTCTAGAAAAGACTCTTATTGAACCATAATGAGGTCATGAAGCACATTTAAAATGTGTTGTCAAGGAATGCTAATTAGCATTTCTTTTAATGAGGGAATTGGAGACTCTTCAAAAATCTATGGGAAAAACAACTCTAGTGGAGAACTTATGTTACAGTATGATGAGCCCCAGGGAGGACCAGAGGGAGAAGAACAACTTTCACTGCTGAAAAATATAAATTCCCACAATCATCTGTGGGGATTTGCAAGATGGATGCCCAACTTTTTAACAGTTGGAAGCCCTGAGGCAGTACACAATAGTGGTCCTCCCTAATGTGATGGTAGTTCTGTTTTCCAATAACAGCAAAAAAATGACAAAAACACATGTTGGTGTTGTTTTATAAGTTGTATAATGCCCACAATAATGCATAGTATATAGCGTGCAAGATTTATGAATGTGTAAAATAGCCTTTAACTTCAGTTAAAGTGATAGTTACCTCAAAATGAAAATACTGTGGTCATTTACTCTCCTTCAAATGATGACATTTAGTTTTGGCAGACTATCCTTTAACTAAATATTAACTAGTACCTGTGTTGTATAATATCCCTGTAGCTGTGTACAAAGTCGGAATCAGTAACATGTTAATTCACAAGTGAGCTTAAGGAGTTTTTATTGGAACTTCGAAAAAATGGAACACAGCAAAGTCAAGGATAAAGTTTAATCTCACACAGCGCAAGAGCAATCAATCTTTTCTATTCAATCTGTCCCTCGGCTCTTGGGAATGAATTCAGGTCTGTTTCGTGTATTTTATCCCGTTCCCAAATCAAACAGTCTGAAACGACAGCATTACAAGTGAGAGAAGTATTAACCTTTTTGCCTTTGTGGGTGGCTGTGTAGATCAGTGGTATAAGAACTACTGTCATATGAATAGCAGACTAAATTGATTCCTTGAAGTATGGCCATTATTTGTCATAATGAGTGTGCTTTGCTGGACTTAAAGGGTTAGTTGACCCAAAAATGAAAATTAGGCTGTGTTTTACTCACCCCCGAGGCATCCTAGGTGTATATGACTTTCTTCTTTTAGACAAATCCAGTCGGAGTTATATTAAAAATTGTCCTGGATATTCCAAGCTCTGTCATAGCAGTCAGCGGGTGTTGCAGTGCTTCAGTCCAAAAGAAGTTAAATAAAAAGTGCCCATCCATAAAAAACTTGAATCTAGCTTGTGCTCACTGTTGTAAACGGAAGCAGTTCCGGGCGGATGACGTGGGACATCGGCTTTGCGCATGCACCACTCAGAAGTGACGAAAACCAAACAATTGTCACTAATTATAAATACAAAACAAGGATTTGTAAAGAAGAATGTCAGAGGATTTTGATATAAGCCAAGAGGAGACTGGTTTTCCTTTGCTAAAGTAAGGAAACTTTGATCCTGTAAACAAACGTTGGTTTTCACAAGACTCACCGGCACATGCGCAACGCTGACCTCATAGGTCATCCGCCCGGAACTGCTTCCATTTACAACAGTGAGCGCAAGCTAGATTCAAGTGATTATTACGTTTTGAATATGGATATTTTTCTTACAAAAACGCATCGGTTCTCTACAGGAGGCCTTTGTTAACCCCCCGGAGCCGTGTGAGACTATTTTTTTTTTTTATGGATGGGCACTTTTTTTTGGACTGAAACACTGCAACACCCGCTGACTGCAGTGATAGAGCTTGGAATAGCCAGGACAATTTTTAATATAACTCCGACTGGATTCATCTGAAAGAAGACACTAGGATGCCTCTGGGGTGAGTAAAACACAACCTAGTTTTCATTTTTGGGTGAACTAACCCTTTAAGCTGTTCTGTTCTACAAGACCCTCAAGGCAGATTTACACTGTATGGTCATGCAAGCATCCATCTCATCTCAGCCTGGACAGATACCGTACATCATCACTAGCTTTACTCAGAAGAGGAGACAGTGTATCCTTAAGAATAAACATGAACACATTAAACAGAAGAATCAAAATAGCAGAAATACATTTCTGGAGCACAATTATGTAATCTGACACCATATATAGATACACAAAGAACTAACTATAATTTATTTGTGTATACAAGTATTTGATGTGGGCAGTCAAAGGGTCCTCTTACAGCCTTCGGAAATACATCAGAAACTAGTTTAAGACCTTTGAGTGATATAAAGCTCATTACAGCCACCTTCATGGCATCTTTGACCTCCACAATTCGATTAAGTCTACTTAATTGCTTTACCCAATAGCTGAATTCCCACTCACTTCCGCTCATTCTACAGTATTAGAGATTTGTTTGAGCTTGTGCTTTCCAGTGCTTTTATAGTTCAATGGTTTGGTCAGAGGCTACATGTCTCCCCTTGACTGTTAATGTTATAACCACCAGAATTGATGCTGTTTGTTCTTTTCCACATGTATTCAAACAAATATAATAAAGATATAACCTGTAATGGAATTAAATAAATTCAGAATCACATATGTAAAAGTAAAATGAAAAAAAGTGTAGATTTTAAAATGGGCATCAAGTGGAAGATTTATTAAAGGTCCCATATTGTACACTTTTCTGGAGTTTTATTTGAGGTTTTGATGTCCTTAAGAATATATATTTGCGGTATAAGTAACAAAAACCATCTCAATATATTTTTACAGCTCCTTTCTCAGGAGCTCTGCTGAGAACAGGTCGATTTTGGTCTGTCTAATTAATATTCATGAGCATCTCTTCTGATTGGCCTGTTGTTTTCTGAGTGACGCACGGCCAGGCCAACCACAGGTAACTAGGCTCAGCGATGTCACAGCGCTAGCTGGAGGCAGCAAAACAAAGGGGAAACTGGAGGCGGCCCATTCAAACCAGCGCAGATTCGACTACATAAGGAGCTTAAAATATCATCTTGTTGTGATGTTGGGTGCCAGAATCGACATAATACAGCCTCAAATTAGAAATTTGATCGCATATCTGCTGCCACTGCCAGACAAAAAACCGACGACAGCTGTGGTTAAACGCGATAAAACGAGCAGACTGGACAGAAAGAATCGTCAGAAATGCTCACGTTTGCAGCGCACACTTCTTATCAGAAAAGGTTCAATAAAGTATTGTCTTTTGTTGTTATGGGAGATTTCTTGCCATATGTCTATGTTTCTTGCATCTCACAACTATGTCGTGTATGAAATAATGTCTGTGCATGTGTGTAAAACAACAAACTGACGATTTATATATAATCATTTGTAATTGTATATACATTGTTGTGATTAATTGTGGCTGGAACAATAGTGTAGCTGTAAAAATAGTTGCCTGCTGAAATTGAAATATATACAGTATACATCTTCATCATGACTAGATAGACACAGTGAGTTTGTCTTTACTATACACGTTAGATGTGATCCACCTCATGGTAGCAATCCTGTCAGATCGTCCATCCTTTGAGTGAGAGTGTAACGTTACAGGTCGGCCGATCTGGTTTCATGGTTAAAGTTAACCTTTTCGACATGTTTCAGTGTTGTTGTTGCTCAGCAATAGCGTGGACGCGATGTTGTCTGGGGGTTTGGCAAAAGGAGAGTGGGACTGTGGGCAGTGCTCGGGGTGGTGACTGAAGACAGTGACTGTGTAGTTCTGACGTCAACTTTTTACGGAAGTCACAACAGTTTGTGAAAAATAGCTAGAACTTTAAGCAGGCTGTGTGAATTTTACTGTGGGCTGACTGTTTTGAAACTTATATGGTAGTTAAATAGCCCCTAGACCTCAGTAATCGTGAAAAAAGTCAGTTTTGACAATATGGGACCTTTAATATTACCATGAAGTGGGCTCAACAATAAGGCTGGGATTCAACACAGATTTCCTGATCCTGATTCATAGGATTTTGAATCAAATTCAGTTGGTTCTTGAGTCACTTAAAAGTATCAGTTCATAAGAATATATTTTTTTGTGAATTGGGCTGCAAATCACTGTATGTTTTTGATTCATTAAAAGAGTCACTGTTCTTGAATCGGACTACACTGGTCACAACCCATGAGGACCACCCAACAGAAAGACCTTTATTGCACCTGAATATGGTACACACAATACTTATTTTTGAATCACTTTCAATAGTGATGGCCAATTCACATCCACACCTCAGGCAAGATGCATATGATTTCTTTTGCTGTGTTGCTGAAGATTGAGCAGTGGGGGAGCAATCTGTGTGGCACTGGATACACAGATAAACCCGGGACACACCAAGCTGATGGTCGAGTGGTTTTTGAGCGTCGGTCAGCTTTAGTTTTTCCGGTGTGTTCCGCACTACTGGCGGTGCTCGTCGGTAAGAAAGAGAACTCTGATTGGATATTCAGCTTAGAGAATGACTGCACAAGAAAAAAACGGAACTGACGAAAGCAAACCAATGACAGAGTGAAGAGGGAACGGACATACACTTGTTGTCATTATATCCATTTCTTTCTATCTATATCCACAAGAAGAAGAACAAGGGCTGACAATGCCAGTGCCATTTTGTAACTTAAGTTCACACTGCATGATTTTCAAAATCACCATTGTTTTCACACTGCACAACTCTCTGGGGTAGCATTCAGTTGCTGCTGTTCACACTGCATGATGGATCAGCGACAGGAGATTACACACTGCATGACTTTACAATAGGAAGAATCGCCGATGACTCTGTCTGGTTCGCAAACTACATTTGACAACCAAACGCACACAAGAAGTAATAAGGAAATAACACAAGATCACGCTGATATTGTGGTCTATAACTTCCTGCTGCCCTGTATCTTGATCTCTCATTGGCTGTAGGTCATCGTCGATGTATTTTTCAGTATTCAACTCATTTCACACAGCAGGATTTTGAATCGCTGACAGGTCCAGATATTTAGCATGCTAAATATTTCACGGGCATCGGCGACGCATCGGCGATTCTCTCAGATCGCCGTCTTAATAATTCCACTCAGATCGTCAACTCATGGAACGGAGCACAAATTGCCTCTGAGTTGGGCGTTGTGGGCGATTCGTACAAAACTGTCGGCGAGTAAAAATCGGGGGCTAAAATCGTGTAGTGTGAACTCGGCATTAGCAGATGCTGCTTGCTTTGTAGCTCTTCCAGTTTCCCTGTTTGAATGCCGAATACAGACTAGTGCCACCTACTGGTATGAGAGAGTTATGTTCTCTCACGCAAGCGCAGAGCATATATGCTGTGGATGATGGATATAGTCTGTCAGTGTGTTCTAGAGCAACTTTTTCCCCCTGAAGCAGTGACAGGCAGTCAGCTTTCCTCAGTGCTACTGTAGTTCTTTGGCTTCAGTTTGGTTTGTCCCTACCCATTCAGGCAATCTTCTAACTTCTAACATTATATAAAAAAATAAATAAATAAATAAAACATTAATTTAAAAATTAACAACAGGACCCAAACTATACAACTGAGTGTTCTTTCAGCAGAACAAAGTAGCATGGAGGACGGGAAGCCCTGTACAAATACACTCTCACGCAGAATAAAAATATAAGAATAGCTATCGGGATCATTAAAAGGATGATCACAACCAGTTGGAGAAAATTTACTCAGCCCTAACCAACAAAGCAAAATTATTAATGTGAAACAGTCTACTGAATAAGCTTTAAAATTGCATTATTAGTACTACGCAATGTTTTCCCTGCTGTCCTCAATTCTATCAGAACAGACCTGTCCGTTTATTTATTTATATCACACACTGCTGTTTCTTCTCTGCACCTGTTTCTGTCTCACTCCGGCTTTGTATCCAGTCTCTTATCTTTACTCTCTGCTTGTTCAAGTGCCATCATGACACTGGTAGTGCAGCTACAGTGGGTTAAGAAGCCAGCCAGGTGTCCGGTTTCTTTGCAAAGTCACTCCTTGTGCTCTGAATCACTGACACCGCACCTCTGCTGCTGTCGATACCAAACATCCCCGCGTGTCAGCAGTTCTTTCCTTCTGTCATATTAATCTGCCGCCGAGTACATTAAAACGTGACTTTGGAGTAAGCACTCAGTGTATTGCTGTCTGTAAAATGCCAGAAAATGTTAGATGAGACCAGAAATCCTATCAGGTCAGAAGGAATGTCTGCTGTATTACATTTCCTTGTTCAAGGACATAACCTCTACTGCAGAACCACACATAATAACCTGAGAATGTAGAGCACATCCTGTATTAACTAAGCCATTTTTGATTTGTCATGGCCTGAGGTTATATCAGGCTATTTTAAAATATCAAAGCATGTTCAAGTTAAAATTGGGAAAAAGACTAATGATTAATTTATACAATATTTAATCAAGTGTCTATCTTTATGAAAGCGACACTAAATCATTCACTTAATCGATTTGTTCAAAAACGCTGATTCATGCAATAATGAAAGTCAGTATGGCTGCATCCAAAATCGTATACTGTACTATTTTTGTATAAATACTTACTTCACAACTTTTAAAACGGATGTTCCATATACATAGTTTGAATGTGTATGGCATGAAAGTAATCCAGACCTATTACATTTATCAGGTTGTCATTGTCATGTGATTTCCAGTGTCAACCGAGTTATTGTTATTTTGATTGTTACATTATGAGTTATTGCATCAATCATTCATTCTGGAACAGCGATCTGGTTTGCGTTAAGCATATTTGTTTTATAACTGCACTGTAAAAAAAAATCTGTGACATTTACGGTAAAATACCGGCAGCTGTTGTTGCCAGAACTTCACCGTAAAAAATATGGTAGCAACATTTTAGATTTTACAGACTTAACTTAAATTCACAATAAAAAAACGTATTTCATTAACTGATGTAATGTTAATAAACCAACATATTTAAGTACTAAAATCTGTTTTGAACCATTGTAATGCACTGATAACCACCAAAAACTGGTGGTAATGAGAAAGTCACATGATGAACTAAAACTCATCACAAACAGCTTGTCTGCGAGCTGAGGACAATACTTATATATAGAAGTTGCACAGTGTCATTCACGCAAACACTAAACCCCATGGTGACACACATGATACTGAAATAATGCAATAAACATTAATTTAACAACACTAGATGTAAGATTAAACCCTAGTGTACACAACTGATAAGAAAAAACTAAAAAGAAACATTGTTATTTCAACAAAAAAACATCAAATATGAAGTGTCATGCAGGGAATTCTGGGAGTGTCAATTTACATTTTTTTCACTGTAAATTATACAATGACTTTTTCTTTTTCACTTCCAAAAACCGTATTTTTAACAGTATTTTACTGTAGAATCACATTAAATGTAATTACATTTATTCACCGAATATAGTATGGAAACTTACTGTTAACCAGTTAACAGGTTTTTACTGTTGCATTTTACAGTCTTTTACTGTTAAAATCACAATAATTTTTTACAGTGTATATCCTCCATCTGTTGTCTGCAGTGCTTTCCAACTGACATATTTCAAAGAAATCATATCGTAAGTAACACAATGACAGTTTTACATTCATATTTACTTCTAGGATGTGATGGCCAGTTTTTATGGGATGTAATGATGTGGAAATGAATGGATCTCCAGTCCCTGGTGGGAGCAATGCTGGCATGCCTCCATCAGAGACCGTCTTTGTTCTTCATATCTATAGTACATATGCAGCAGTGCAAAATAATGTCCAAGAGTATAAAGCAGGGTTTTTATGACGCTTTGGCTGGATGCTTCACTTTGAAAGGGCTATTCTGAAGCCATAAGCCAGTAAACAAGGTCTCCTTCCATTAATCTCACAGATCCTTTATGCAGTGGTTGTTTTCTGGCATCCATGCCCACAGAAAGAAATAGCACCAAATAGTCCATGCATATCCATTCAGAGAATATATCCATTCATGAGCACATTTTGTCATACATACAAATTTCTGTTCTCTAGTAGTGTTGTCGCTAATCTTTTAATGAGTTCAACAGAGATGGTGCTAACAGCTGTATACTTTAATTACCTTGATGGTTAAGGGAGGCATCAATGTAAATCAGCATATTACTGTGGCTTACATTGGCACACCTACAGTTCAGCGCATGTGACAGCAAGCTAAAGGACAGAATCCCTCACATCATCAGTCTGAGTAATTATGCAATTAAGAGAGCAACAGAGTTGTATTGATGTTTGCACAAAAAAATTGCATAGGGCACCATTTTGTGTGTTGCAGTGTAAATTATTTTAATTGGTGCGGTAAGGTCTCACAGTTCCTGTGGTTGATATTGACAAACGGAGAATGTCAGGAAATGTGTTCCTACCTCTCCTTATCATGCTACAAAATATATATATTTGAAATAAATGCTGTTTTCTATTCATAAAAGAATCATAGTTTCCACAAAAATCAGCACATAAGCAGCACAACTGAGCACCCAGCATATGATTTCTGAAAGATCATGTGACACTGAAGACTGGCATAATGGCTACTGTTTTATTGTGTGTTTTAAATCAAATAAATGCAAAAAAATAATAATAATAATAATTCAGATGCCACCCTAGACTAAAAACAAAAAACTATGGTTGGTTACTCAAGGTAACACTATATGTAACTATAATAATAACACAGTCTGATCCTAAGTAGGCCAGTCTTGGAAAGAATATCTAGCAATGTGTAACATATTTTATGTCACAAGACAACACGAAAGAGACTAGCAGACCATATACCTTGTATTAGACATGTAATTGACCTTCAGAATGTGTGAACCTCCTGTCCAGCTTTCAAAGGTCATGTAACTTATCTTGGATAATAAGAGATTCATAATGCTGTTCTAGGGAAAAGAAAACGTGTAGAGTTCTCAAATGACTTTCACCATTACAAAAACAAACCAGCTTTCCTTATAACATATATATTCAGGTTAATCTATTTACCATGAAGTATTCTAAAACAAGAAGCTTCAGAAAGGATATATTTTATTTCTGGGTGAACTATTCCTTCAGTTTACTATGTATTAATGAATGGTAATAACAGAAATAATGTTACACCTGGCCTAGTTTCAGACAGGAACATACACCTATCCACTCACTCCTTATTAAATCCCACACCAATTAGTTTCCATCTGGGGGGTAAAAAGCTCAGAAAAAAATTTTCAACCCCAGGTGATTTCCCTATGGTTTAATTAGCAAAGATCAAATTCATATTTCTGAATTTCTTTTTCCAGCATGTCCATGTATATTATTGGAAGCTGTGACTCAGAAAAGTCCCAAGAGAGAATTCCTCAACATCTACCTCATTAGACGGCCTCCACTCTTTGCTTTCTCCCAGTCTGATTAACTTTTGAGTTAGCAACTAAAAATGCTGTGATCAGTGAACTGAAGATCAATGCTGGAAGGCTATTATCAGCATCCACACAACAGCTCCATTCAGCTGAAAGTCTCTTATTAGGGAGAAATGCATGGGGTTGTGCTTCAATGACCTTTGACCATTTGATGAATGAAATACATTGCATTAGTATATTAACATGGTCAGAATTTTTTTTTCAATATATATTTAAAAGGGTTAATAAACACAATGTTGATTAATATGGCTCAGAGGCTGCATAAATATCTCAGATCAACACAAGAGCCATCGTAACTAATCCACATCAGTCTGGGCACCAATTTCAGTTGCTGCTATCTCTGGCCTCAGCCTGAATTTTGTGGCTGGCCCTTCAGATTACAATCTTCAAACTGAAAATAATTGGAATGGTGGAAGGAGGACAGGTCTTGGTGCTGGTTTTCAGTGCGACATGGCCAGCCTAAGGCTAGCCTATGAATCTTTTGTCAGTGCTGAGCTAGTACGTTGAAGACAGGACTCTTACCATCAATCACATCTATCTCTGTGCAAATGGCTTAGACCTACTTCACTTACCCTTACTGAAAAAATACTCCCCTCTAAATCAAAGCGGGAATAGCATTTCCTCCATCTCCTTCTGGCTGATTAGGTTATTTAACAACACTGAGTGGAGAAAGGATAGAGCTGATGCATAGAAATGCAGAGATGTAAATCTGTGTACATAGCGCTGACTAAGGGCCATGATGGAGCAGTTCAGGACTTATGATTAAATGTTTAAGAACTTAATTGACAACTTGTAGAAAACACACAGAGTTAAGTATACATTCAACTCTGTGAATGGCACTGACTGTTTAGACAGATCTGAATAAACAGAGAAAGATTGGCGGACCATGATAGATGGACAGATAGACAGACAGACAGACAGACAGACAGACAGACAGACAGACAGACAGACAGACAGATAGATAGATAGATAGATAGATAGATAGATAGATAGATAGATAGATAGATAGATAGATAGATAACAGACGGACAAAAGATAGATAGATAGACAGATAAATAGATAGATAGATGGATAGATGGATGGATAACTAACAGACAGACGGACGGACAGAGAGACAAACGGATAGACAGATATATGGAAAGATGGATAGATAGCTAGACAGGCAGACAGACAACAGATGGATATATGACAGACAGACAGACAGACAGACAGGCAGACACAGATAGATAGCTAGACAGACGATAGATAGATAGATAGATAGATAGATAGATAGATAGATAGATAGATAGATAGATAGATAGATAGATGGACAAGAGGATAGATAGATAGATAGATAGATAGATAGATAGATAGATAGATAGATAGATAGATAGATAGATAGATAGATAGATAGATAGATAGATAACTAACAGACAGACAGACGGATAGACAGGTATATGGAAAGATGGATAGATAGCTAGACAGGCAGACAGACATGCAGACAACTGATGGATACATGACAGACAGAGAGAGACACGGACAGACAGATGATAGACAGACAGAAGACAGACAGAAGATAGATAGATAGATAGATAGATAGATAGATAGATAGATAGATAGATAGATAGATAGATAGATAGATAGATAGATAGATAGATAGATAGATAGATAGATACTGGTGTCAAGCTTGCACTTTTTAGTCTTTTTTCAGTCATTTGCTGAGATCCTCAGGTAAATGGGCTTTGTGAATATCAATAATGACCTGTCAGGCCACCTTTCTTAGCAGCGTTCTAAGTCATTACTGGGACACGTACAAAGCGGGGGGCAGCGGTCAGGAAATGAGTGAATATATAAGCAGGGACAGAAAATGAGCTGGACAGGGCTTTAATACGATGTGCTGTATTCCGTGCTCTCAGGTCTGGGAGTGCATTCCAATTAGCTCGTTCAGAGGAGGCGCAGCAGAAATATCAGCATTCACGAAAAGATGCTTTATCAACTCCATCTTTCATTACTGAGATTAAAAATCCCCAGGCCTTGTAACTCCAAATCCTCTTGTAAGTGATGGACAGTGCGCCAGCTTTTCTGCTTAAAAACTTAGTGGGAGGTTGACTGAGGTGAGTGACTCTAGCACCATGAGAGACCAGAACCGTTTTGGCAGGTTCTCATCACAACGGGATGGTAGTTATGGATCTGCAGGCGTTCTGGTTACAGCTGGTTAAGTATGGTTGATGCATAACATTGTCAAGGCCATCCTGATTGATTCTGATGTTTGTGATTCAGACCGCGTTATTTGGCATTCTAACCATGATCTTTTGGCACTTTACAGAAATACTACGTTTAAAGCATTTTGCAGGCGCAAAACATTTTTTGGTGTACCATAATCCATTGAACTAGCATTCCATTACATGCTAAATTAAAGTAGTAAAATCAATTTAAAACTAATTTTAAAGACCAAATGCATAATAATAATAATAATAATAATAGCAATAACAATAATAATAATGATGTCACACTTTATTTTAAAGTCCAATTCTTCCCATTAACAAACCATTAACTATGACTTTTGCCTCAATAAACTCCTAATTTGATGCTTATTAATAGTTAGTAAGGTAGTTAAGTTTAGGTATTGGGTAGGATTAGGGATGTAGTAGAATATGGTCATGCAGAGTATGTACTTTGTAAGTACTAATAAATAGCCAACATGTTAATAATTGGCATGCTAATAAGCAACTTAATAGTAAAAACTGGTCCCTTTAAGAGCTACAAATAATAATAATAATAATACTTGATTTCTACCCTATTACAAACAATTCCTAAAAATTGTAACACCCAAGAAGTGACATTATTTGAACATTATTACAGCATGACTTGTAAGGAAAAAAATAAAATAAATAAAAAAATAATAAATGAAATGTCCTTATCCTTTCATTTTTTAAAACAAATATTTAACTATTGAATATTTATACTCAAATTTGCTTGCCTATTACTAGCATATTGGCTGTTTATTAGTACTTATAAAGCACATATTAATGTCTTTATTCTGCACAACCATATTTTAGATACTTTAATTGTACCCCATACCTAAACTTAACAACTACCTTGCTAACTAATGAGCAGCAAATTAAGAGTTTATTTAAAAGTTGTAGTTAATAGTGACAATCAGACCTTATTAATTAATTGTTAAGTAATGTATTTTATTTTAGGATTATGTTGTCGTATGTCGGACTCCGTAACAGTAATACAGCTGCAAAGCTAAACCTTATAAAATGAATAGAAAATAATCAGCCCTTTTGATATTTAGTTTGGCCTCCTGAGGTTGACAATCAACACTGTTGAGATTAAAGGGATAGTTCACTCAAAATGAAAATTCTGTCATAATTTACTCATCCTCAAGTCGTTCCAAACCTTCTTTCTTTCTTTATTCTGCAGAAAAATACAAAAGACAATATTTTTGCAGTATATTGGTGAACCCTAAATTAAAAATTCAACATACACACAGAGTGCGGCTGGTCTGTGCATGAAGAGATTGCCTGTGTGATTTCCAGGGAGCAGCATTATTTTAGTAAAACGGGCCTATTACATCGTTTAAGGGTCTTGTGCCGCACAGCCGCCTGAGAGATGAAGACTCAGCAACTTGCATTTTGAGACAGTTTAATATTGAATCCCTACACTTGATAAATCTATCTGTCAATAGAGGGTGGACTACAGTGAGGTGAACTGGCTGATGTGCTGTTAGTATAATAATAAGTGAACATAAACTGATTAAACATGTATTGCCTGACAGTCACAGCGAAGAACAACATAATAACAGATCAATGACGTCTGAAATTACATTCAAATGCACATGTACTCTATTGTTTGGCAAGTTTCGATTCGACTGATTCTGTTGTTAGATTTACCTTTATTGCATTGGAAAGCACGATTCTGATTGGTCAACTGTGGCATTCTTCTATCATTACTTTTGCATAATGATGCTAAACTGTATATAATATTGTTGTCCCTGGCAACTATTCTCTTATACAGTCTCATATCACTCGATGGTCTCCTTTACATTTACATTTAGTCATTTAGCAGATGCTTTTATTCAAAGCGACTTACAAATGAGGACAATTATAGAAGCAATCAAAACTAACAAAAGAGCAACAATATACAAGTGCTATAACAAGTCTCAGTTAGCCTAATGCAGTACGAGCAAGTATTATATATATATAATGTATAATATATCTACAACACACACACACACACACACACATACACACAAAAGCAAAAACAGTAGATAGAATAGAAAAAATAGAAAAGCTAGGTGGTTTTGTTTTTTTAAATAAATAAATAAATAAAAAGAAAAACAAGTAGATAGAATAGAAAGTACTAGAGTTAGAGGGTCAAATAAAGAGGTAAGAGATGTGTTTTTAGCTGATTCTTAAAGATGGCTAAGGACTCAGCTGCTCGGATTGGGTTGGGCAGGTCATTCCACCAGGAGGGAACAGTTAATGAAAGATTCAGTGAAAGTGATTTTGTGCCTCTTAGATGGCACAATAATACGCCGTTCACATGCAGAACGCAAGCTTCTAGAGGGCAAATAACTCTGAAGTAATGAATTTAGGTAAGGGGTGCAGAGCCAATGGTGGTTTTATAGGCAAACATTAATGCCTTGAATTTTTTAATGCGAGCAGCTATTGGTAGCCAGTGCAAATTGATAAACAGAAGTGTGACGTGAATTATTTTCGGCTCATTAAAGATTAATCTTGCAGCGGCATTTTGGATTAATTGTAGAGGTTTGATAGAAGTGGCTGGAAGAAATGTCAAGAGGCATTGCCATAGTCAGCCTGGATAGAACAACGCGCTGAACAAGGAGTTGGCTGCATGTTCTGAAAGAAAGGCCTGATCTTCCTAATGTTGTATAAAGCAAATCTGCAGGACCGGGCAGTTTTATCTTTCTATCCTTTATCTCACATAATAAATTAATATCACTCATATCAATATTTAATGTCCATTTATTTATTTATTTGCCAAGCAGTCATGTAACAAGTGGGATAATATACAGTCAGCCATTCATTACTGCAAAATAAACCCTTTCCGGATTATATGAAGACCTTAATGATGACTTTTGAAATGTTTATTTTGTTGATTATATTATTTCTACTAAAAACTGAAATAAAAACTTGCTTAAACATTTTTTTTTTAGATATACTGTTGTTTTTCAACCACATGCACTCCTAACCCTATATTTCTGCTTAATATAAAAAAAGACAGGGGCCATGCTGCTCTCAAAAAAATCAACTCTCTCTCTTCTCTTCGATTTTTCTGCCTCCAGAGAAACTAAAAATACACTGTCGCTACTGCAGTCAACCAGCATTTGTGCTACAACCTACACACAGACAGGCTTGGTTCAAGGCACAGCATCATCATACCCAGCTTTCATATGTGTGCCAGGACGGGTTTCAGTGATAATAGTTTCATAAAAGAATTATTATTCTCCTAGGAAGAGGTTTGGCACAAAGGGCACCTGACAGCTAATTCATCTGTTTCTGTATTGCAAATATTACCACTGAGATTAAAGGAGAGTGAGAGCAAACAAATGCCGCTCCAAAAGCAAAAGGATTCATTTATCAGCGCTGAGTTTCTTTACTAGGTATTAATATTGTAATTTGGGACCAGAAAACATTCATCACTGTAACGGCTGGACAGGAGGTGGAAGAAAGACAACAAAATAATGGTCTCATCAACTATACCTTGTGGTTGTCTTCTCAGAAATGAACAGACAGAATCTGCAGTTTGTGCATCAAAGAGGTCTGTTGTTTTGTGTGTTTTAGGAACTTTGGACCGCAACATGGGATGCTCTGGGAACCAACAGCGTGGTGGATGACCTCCAGCATGCGGCCGTCACAGCTGGACCTCACGCTCGTGGCCATCCGCCCATTTGTAACTAAGGGTGAGAAGCTAACAATAATAATGTTTATTTTATAATACAATTTCTGTCTTCTTTATTTTCTGAACTACATTGTGAACAAACAAGCCAAAAATACAGTCAATGAATGTCAAACTTATGAAACTATGTGGAGATTAGGTAAAATCAGAGGCAGACAGTAACTAAGTAAATTTACTTGAGGATTGTACTTAAGTACACTTTTTGAGTATCTGTACTTTACTTTTTTGTGGGAACTTATGACTTTAACTTCACTACATTTGAAAGACAAATATTGTACTTTTCACTCCACTACATTTCTATCAAGAAAGTTGTTACTATGTAGCAGCTTTGAAAGTCAGTGGGTGATTTTGTTCTTCTCTAAAACATGACTCTCTTTTTTTTTAGACAGTTTATCAGTAATCACTCTTGTAGGGTTACTTGAAGTGATTTCCCAGCATTTTTGAACACTGACCAGCTGCAAACATGATATTTATTTACAACAATTCAATAAAAAGAAATTAATATTGTGGTATATATTACACACAACATTGTCTGACTTTGCTAAAGTGTGTACATGAAATATTACCTATAAAGCCACAGAAGAACTGTTGTGCGTCTCCTAATAAAACACAATAAGTGTTGGACTTGAAGCAGCACTGCTGTTCTGTGTGTGACATCAAAGTACTGCGAGAGCGATTAGACCAGCATTTTTAACACATAAAAAGGACGTCGCTTGTTCATCGCCACCTACTGGCACAGGCCTAACGTTACAGAAATCTAGGCATTAAAAGCTTAATTGGCATTACAGTATTTCCAAACTATACTGTATATGGTACTTCAAGTATCAAAATAGATGATTCAAAAGTTAACTGGCTAAGAAGATTTTAAAAATACTAATAAAATAAAGGGGAAACCCAGCTTGGAGCGTCTGATGCCCATGTGTACAACACCACTCGCGAACTGGCTTCTTCGGCGAGTATTCATTATGAAACAACTGCCAGACATTAATTTTGACATCTTCGCGAATATGCGCGTTCAATCAGTGCGCCGAGAGCGTGCATAACGTTACATGGTTTGTATGCGCATCAATCATAACGTGCGTCGGTGCAATCGTCTTTACCTTGATTTACAATCGTCTTCCACCAAACCTGCTAGAATAATAATTCACAGATCAGCGTTATTCTAGCGAGAATCGACGATAACAGGACTTTGTGTTTGCTCTTGATGGATATTTTCTGTTAAGTCCAATTAAGTTATTATAGGCCTGTGTGTCCCGTATTTCTCTCGACTGAACCCATGCCGTTAATTATGAATTTATCAGTCTTTTGCATGCCAAAGTCAATTTCTGCATAGAAATATTACATCAAATAGAAGCAGAAAATCGTGCTATACGCACTTTCATGAGATCGGGTTAGCCTACAACAATGAATTTGTTGGCTATTTTACAAATGGGAATACAACGAATGCATGACAATGTTTACATTCAAGCTACCCGTAAAATTTAAAGTGAAAAGTACTTTAAAAGCGTGAATGCAATAATGTAATTTTAAATCTGTTTTTTAAAGCATTTGCTTCATGGATAAAAAATAGAAATAATTAACATATCATACAAAATTGCGTTGCAGCAAATCCTTTCAGATTTAAGGTATTCAGAACAGAGCAACATAAAAATCAGAAAAAGCAGCTATACAATTATAGGACAAAGTTTTACATATATGCCATTATAATGAGTGTTTTATTTTTTAACTGTACGGAATTATAAAATAAAACGCAAATTATAATCGGGCCTTCCATCAATTATAGTGATGAAAAAATGACTCGCCATCTCCTAATTGGATATGCCTTTACAGAGAAATGCAGGGATTACATAATGAAAGAGTTTATTTTATTAGGAGTCTATTTTCGATTTGCAGTATTCATTTTTAAAGTAGTAATTAAGCTTTCTCTATATTGATCATGTTGAGTTTAGGTTCATCATTGTGAAGTGCTCCTGTTCAAGACCGAGATGGCAGAAAGCGTTTGTTTTCTTTATTTTATAAAAGCACAACGTTTTGTTGATATTGTGAGAGCACACAAATAAACTAGACCCTTTACAGTTTAGAATGATGTATTACTCTTACCTTTATGAGCAAAAAATGACTGCGTATTTTAAGTTGTTTCCACTGTTAGAAAAAAATGCAAGTGATCGCGCTGACGCCTCCGTGTCCTGCAGAGCACGCTTCAGATTCCACTCCTCCACACAAACTATTGGATCTGCGTCTATAACAGCGCTCATTTATCTAGGTTAAACATTTAAACTAGCATTGTGATTTGCTTGAACTGTTTTATATATAGATTTTATTTTAGGCAAGTCCTGATGATTTGAGAAGGCTAAATTGATCAAACATAGGCTATGCTATGATCAATTCACTGTCTGCCACTGGCCTTTACTTAAAAAAACAAAAAAAAACTTACATTTAACGAACAAAAATACTCCAAATGTTTTTCTAAATTTACTTTATAAAAAAAACGAAACGAAATATAATCACTTTTTCATTACATACAAAACTGAACTATTTTAATAGCTGAAACGGTAGTAGTATAAGCTTTTTGGGGGGAAAGTGGAAAAAAGACGGGCTAGGGCCTATATTTGAGACCCGTGCAGGGCTTTAATCCACTTCATCCAACGCTGTTTTGTTCTCATCTGTGAGCATGCTCTTGAAATATGTATTTTAGGTGTGTAAATGTATAATTGCCTTTTCATTATTTCTTCAGTTTTATTTCAATTTGTAGTTAAAACAACTAAAAATACATGTATTTTAAAGTTTTGAATTAGACAGCCTTTGCACACAGGCTTACGCTGAAAACAACAAAATGGAACCTTGATTAGGAAAATGGAAGGTTGATTAGGAAAATGTGTGCAAATGTATAGGGCCCCATTCCTATATTTTGCCTGGGGCCCCCAATTCACTAAATCCGCCCCTGTTGTGGTTAGTACAGTATCATAAAAATAAAGATATTATTTACTTTACAATAAATTCTAGTTAAACAACCTTAATTGATTTAATCCTCTCTTGGACAAGGAACCCATATTCATTCCACCATATTATTTTTTTTCATGTCAAGGCTTTGAATTACTTTATCTGTGATGTTTCTGTAATGTTTGGCAAGGTTATATTTTGAGAAACCTTTAAAAAAGAGGTCCTTCTTGGGTCAATGTTACCAGCGATCTGAGACAAGTAGCATAAAGGTTTATAATTTTTGACTTGACCACATGGAGCTGAAATCTAATAAAAAGTGATGATAGTCATTTTGATCAAATAGTACATTAATTCCCTGACACTTATGAGGTTCTCACATATCTTTCCATTTGTATAGTCTCTCTCTTAGTGTCTGGCTCTCTTCATTTCCCTCTCTCAGGTAATGACCAGGCATAGAACCAACCCTGGAGATGCTGAAGAGAAGAGATATTCTTGCCATCGTGTTGATTGTGTTACCATGGACCCTCCTCATCACTGTGTGGCACCAAAGTGCAATTGCCCCCCTGCTGGCCATCCGAAAGGGTACCAGTCTCTCTTATACTTATAACAGGTTGTCAATGCCAATTTTGTTATCAATCAAAATTCAGCAAGTCTATTCATTTGTGCTTATTTGAATATGGTCACGTTAGAAAATTTTTTACATAATGTTATTCTTACTGCAAAATTATCTTCAAAAGAGCATTATAAAAGTGGTGCTAAACAAGATTTATTTTCTTGCCACTTGAATACAAATTTGTTTTCTTTCTAAGCATCCACAAAACCGTGAGTTGACTAAGTATACTTTGTCTTTCAGCACATTGTGCTTTCATTTCATGTGATATAAAAATAACTGTTCATGTAGATTAACACAAATCCCACTTTCTAACGCATTAGCTGAGTTTCAGCTCATGTGCCTCGCTTTAAGAGTCCACTGACTCCAATGAGATTACCCAACAGCTTCTCATTTATTCAACTGCAGAAGATTTCTCCAATAAAACCACCCTCTGAGGAGCATTTCTGGTGGCTTTAAGTCAGAATGGCCAGTTTGCATGCCTATAGCTATATTAGCACTTACATTAAAACACTGATGTAAGTGGATGAATCACATACACAAGCTGTACACATAACCTGTTATTTATGGGACATTTGGGTCAATCTAATGGCTTCACAACAATCTATCAGTCACTGACCACCTCTAGCTCAACCTACAGGGAAATACAACACCTAGCATTTGAAGATCTATACATCCATATATATGCATGTCAATACCATCAGTTTATGGAGATTTACAGATGTGTATTCATAGAAATTATCATGAAGCAATTAACGTGAGTTTGTATGATGCCTAGGAGGCAGTGAACATCTGGACTGCTAATGGAGTGTGCTAATCTAATGGTGCTAAAATGTCTGAAGTGAGAGCAGGGCACTAATTGAACAGTGATAAAGATCTGATATGTGAGATGCCATCATGATTTCTGACCTTAATGAGCTATCAGCAGGAATGTGCTGGAACTGCCCACACCATCATTTTGTGAAAATATTCTGGGGAAAAAAAGATATTTGGCAATACTAATTATTTCAGCAATATTCCAGCTTGCTCATTTAAGAAATTTAACAGAATAGTTCAGCCAAAAATTGAAATACATTCATTCTTCCATGGAACAAAAAAAAAAAGACATTTAAAAGAATGTACTGATCACTGTGTCCTGAAAAGCTCTGAACTGAACTAAAGTCATATGAACTTTTGAAGCACACAAAGGCACTATATTTGCAAACAGTTCTATATCTAAAGTATTCCAGTCTTCTAAAGCCATCTGATACTGCTACTTATCCAAGAGCTCTGTGGGTCACTATACAGATGCCAAAAGCACACTACAGAATATTTATTGCAATGTAGCCTGAAACCTCATTTCTTTCACTGAGAAACGTTTGCAGTCAATAGACTGACATGAAAAAAAAAAAGGGTTTTTTTTATGGGCATTAGCTCAACCCCAATTAAACACATCTCAAACCACAATTTAAAGTCTTCAAACGGATTACTAGAACTAGCAGGAGTGTGGTGCAGATTGGAGCTAAACTCTGCAGGACATTGGCCCTCCAGGAGCAGGATTGGACACACCGGCCTAATCAACTCCTACATCTAGCCACTTCTCAATATTACACATACCTGCACATTTTGTGTGTGGGGATGTCTTTATATAGATGTACTGTATCTCTGAAGAGAACAGTCTGTCTTCAGAAAAGTTTTGATTGCACTTTCTTTTTCATCTATAATGCCCAAAAACGCAGCACTGCTTCATCTGGGGTAACTGCTGAATTTCTGTTTATCCATAACAGAATATGCATAATTTTATACAAAAAAATAAAAATACTGTTTAGTACGATATCATAGACCAGGGCTCTTTAATCTATGTTCAGAATCCATGTGCAGAATTTAGCTTCAACATTCTCCAATACACCTGCCTGGGTGTTTCAAGCAGTTGCAAAAACCTTGATTTGCTGGTGCTTAATTAGGGTTGGAGTTAAATTCTGCAAGATTTCGGACTTCATTGGTGATCTCTGCTATAGACACTGGAATTCAAAAACCACTTTGCTATCTAAAAACGTACAGTAGTTTATTCTAAAATTGAAATTTTCAAAACATATCTACTGTGATTACAATATTTTTAAAGGGGTCCTATTATGCTCTTTACAAAGTCTTGATTTTGTTTTGGAGCTGTACTAGAACAGGCTCTCATACTAGGTTGTTAGAAAAACACATTATTTTTCACATATTTTACATTACTACAACTCCTCTCTCCCCAGTCTGGCATGAACAACTCAAATAGTTCCTGTATCAAATGAAAGCCAGCCTTCTGAAATATGAAATGTGCTGTGAATTGGTTAGCTGGGCCAGTGTGTGCTGTGAATGGCAGCACTCGGCATCTGGTCGGGAAATGTCATGCCCCTTACCATAGCCGCCTGCAAGCTTCAGTGTAAATACTGCGTCAAAACTCAAAGCAATTTGAGCACGATTTAAACCCGGATGATTGTAACCACTCTAAGTTTGTCTGCCTTGGGAAAGCTAGCATTCTAGTGCAGCTCAACCAGGTCACGCAACATTCGTCGATATTTGTGATATCACAAATCCCAGAAATTATGCGTTGTAGTCCAAACGAGTCATCCGTTGTAGTTTAAAAAAAAAAGTTTTTTCTGTTAAATAAAATATCTCCTTTGAAGTGGACTTTGAGCTTTGTAATTTGCAGATCTTTTTTATGCTCAAACAGAACATTACAGACTAACTCCCAAGTTGAAAAAAGTGGAAAAAGCATTAAAGGACCCTTTAAATTAATTTAAAGAGATTATTAATTAAGATTAAGATTAATGAGTATAATTATAGTTGATCTCCCCCTTTCTTACACCCATTGCCATGTTACCTTTTCCATTGGCCCAGAGTTTGCAGGTACTGTATGAATATAAATCTTGTAACAAGCAGATTTAAGTACAGTCTTCAATTCAAGTTTATTTAGCGCTTTTCACGATACAAATCATTACAAAGCAACTTCACAGCAAATTAAGTTTCTACAAATTTTAGTGGTAGCTTATCAGTGGTGACTGTCAATTAATGTACATCAGTGTTAATGTACGTCAGTCTTAATAAATATATATATTTTTTAAAACCAATATATGTCACTGTTATATATAGCCTTGTGGAAACACACTGACAAAAAGGGCAGTCCAAAAGAGTCCTGGCTCAGGGTCTTTTGTCGATCATGGCCCCCTTAGCTCCTCCTATTTGTTCTGTCCAATAATAACATTTTTATTTAAAAAGCATTACTGTAATTATATCAGACCACTCAGGCTGTATTTGTCTTTCAAGGCCAAACAATTTCCTTATGTGAGAAATACCCAAATCTGATCAGCATGCCCATCCACCATAATCCTCAAATCCCAGGAACATTCGTGAATGACCTTCTGAAGAAACATTACCACAGCTTAGATGCCAAATACTATTCCCATGAATACAGTGAGTCATATTGACATTACTGGTGCTATTATTAGCACTATTAAATTATATGCTGCATTTTTATACTTTTTCTGTATAATTATGCCAGAATATTCTCCAAAATGTCTCATTTTCTACTTCAAGGAAGAAAGAAAGTCATACAGGTTTGAAACTGAACTATCCCATTAAGAATTCAACAGTAGATCATGCAGAACCTGTGCTTTATGGGTTTGAATCAGTGCCTTCTACCCCTGTGGATTAACCGTATTATGATCTCATGGGTCCTGCTCTCACCCTCTCCAGTCTGTCACCATCTAGTAAAAGAGATCTTAATCATACCAGAGCGTCTAACCGTCCACCGGCAACGGCTAGCAGGTACTCCTCTAAGGTTTGTGGCATGCATCAGACATAAAGAGAGCAGCCCTGGGGTGTGCTAATGTCTTAATTCTCTTTCTCTGTCTGGCAGATGATGGGACAGAGACTAGGCATGAGACGGGCCCAGCCACGGACTCAAAGGAATACTGCTCACAGGACAAGGACATAGTGGAGGTGGTCCGTACAGAATACGTCTACACAAGACCTCCTCCCTGGTCTGACGTGTTGCCCACCATCCACGTCATCACTCCGACATACAGCCGCCCTGTGCAGAAGGCCGAGCTAACGCGATTGGCTAACACCTTCCTCCATGTTCCCAACCTGCATTGGATTCTGGTGGAGGACTCTCAGAGGAGAACTCCTCTAGTCACGAGGCTTCTGAGGGAAATGGGGCTGAACTACACACACCTCAATGTGGAGACCCCACGGAACTACAAGCTGCGAGGGGACACGAGAGATCCCAGGATTCCACGTGGCACCATGCAGAGGAACCTCGCTCTGAGATGGCTACGGGAGACCTTCAACTCCAACAGCAGCCAAACAGGAATCGTCTACTTTGCAGATGACGATAATACATACAGCTTGGAGCTGTTTGAGGAGGTGAGTTAAGACAGGGGTAATAATAATCTCCATCTGAAAGGATACATAAATTGTGTACTGTAACATCAATTATTTGGTGTTGGTAAGTGACTGCACTTGTAAGGAGTTAAACTACATATATAAAATAAGAAGCTTTGTTTGAGTGCTTCAACTGCATGATCATTTGACTTTGTGTATTATATTCCCATCACTCTCCTTCTGTGAAATATCCATTTAATTCCATAATCATTATATGGATAGTTCACCCAAGAATGACAATTTTGTCACCATTTACTCACCCTTGTGTTTTCCTGTGGACAACCAAATTATGAAAAATGTTTCAGCTGCAAATGAAAAATGTCAATGGGACTCCAAACTTTCAAAAAAGTTCTCTAAAAAAGGCATTAAAAATAGCATGAAAATAATCCATATGACTCGACTGGTATTCCAAGTCTTCTGAAGCAAAATGCACAATTTGTATGATTAACAGATTAATATTTAATTAAATCAAAACACTGGTCAATGCACAGTCTTTCATCATAAGGACAAAAACAGCTGAAACTTTCTTCAAAATATTTTCAAAATATTTAATGTTTCACAGAAGAAAGAAAATCATACAGGATTAGAACAAGAGGTTTGGAAAGGTTTAGGAAGTCATACGTATTACCTGCAGGTTTGGAACAAAACAAAAGTCATATCATCTTGTAAACGATGACAGAATTTTCACATTTTGGGTAACTATTACTTGGATCTTATTATGCTACAGGTACATAAATACCTGTCAGGACTTTCTTCACATGAAACACCTTTCAAATCCTCTGAATTTTGAGACGCTGCTCTGAAAAGAAAAATCATTGATGGTGGGTGGTGAAAAATGATCAGGCACATACTTCTGAAACACTGGCAACAAAAGACACAAGACTATAATTAGGGTGGAACAAAAGCTGCCATTTCTGTTGATATATGTGGGTTGTACATTTTAAAAGATTAATATTCATACTTAACATACTTTCAATAGCATGGTACTTTCCATGGACACTGTAAAATGCAGATTTTACAACTCAGTTGCCTTTTAAATCAGGCCTGGCCTTTGATAATATGCGTATAGTATCATGGTAATGTATAACATTTGTTTACATTAATCAGTGTTGATCTGTAGAGTCATATATTTCATTACATTTTAATTTTCTTATAAATTTTCATGTGGAAGAGACTAGCTTCCTAACTCAAGCTTTCATTGAAGTTAACTTAATATTGTATCTTTGTTTGATGAATATTTTAATTTTTAAACAAATTAGTTTGTAATCAAGCTATAACTGGCAGACCCCCTGCAGTACCACCGCAGATCCCCTATGGTCTGTGGACTTTGTTGAAAATACTTGTTCTAAATATTAAATCTTAGAAAATGTATCAGAGTTTATAATTCATATATAATGTATTTAAATAGCAATCTTCCCAAGATAAACAAGTTTCAACCCCACTCTGGGCTTTCATGTTCCTATCTAACTTAGAAGAGCCGTAGCTGTGTGTGGCCTAAAATCAGTGACCCACAATGATATCTCACGAAGAGACGGTAATCCTTTTTACTTCTTGAAATGAAGATATAGTAACAGTTCATGAATTATGCATTTGGCCTTGTTTAAAACAACCATTCCTGCCAGGGTGAATTAATTATTAAGCTCTTATTAAAAATGCTTAGGCAGGCACTCTGAATGACAGGGTTTATTTACAGATGATGTGTATTTTTACCCCATTCTCCTGGCTTACTTTTCCACTATTGACTTGCTGTAAGTGCTCTGAGCTCAAGGGACACAGGCCACTTTCCTCTCTCCTCTGTGACTACTTTGACTTGACAGAATCATTTCAACATGTCCTATTCTGAATAATGAGTCATCTGTATGTACGTCTAGGTCAGGCAGTGTTGGGGAAGCTACTCTGAAACTGTAGCTTGACCAGCTACAAGCTACTTGTAAATTAAAGTAGTTAAGCTACATTTAAACTACCCTTCTGAAAAAGTAGCTAGCTACACTATAAGTTACTTTCAAAAAGTAGCAAGCTACATTGAAACTACTTTAATTTTTTTTATTATTCTTTTTTTTTTTTTAACAGGGCTCTACGCTTACTTTTCTTTTTAGGAGCACTACCAGCACAGTCAAAAATTTAGGAGCACCTTCTAATCAATAATAAAAAATTCTGATAAAAAAATTTGCCTTCCCATTACGAGGTGATACTTGGACTCCTTAAAGTGATTTACCAGTGGACATTTTTTTTACCCTTTGTAATGGCATTTTTTTTTTTTACTTTATTAAAAGTAGTCTGTCATCTTTTTGTCAAAAAAAAACAAAAACAAAAAAAATTATATATATATACACTGACCAATATTATAAAATCAACACTTTAGTTTTTTCCCCCATTTTTCATGAGCTGAACTCAGAGATCTAAGACTTTTTCTATGTACACAAAAGGCTTATTTCTCTCAAATATTGTTCTCAAATCTGTCTAATTCTGTGTTAGTGAGCACTTCTCCTTTCCAGAGATAATCCATCCACCTCACAGGTGTGGCATATCACGATGCTGATTAGACAGCATGATTATTGCACGGGTGTGCCTTAGGCTGGCCACAATAAAGGCCACTCTAAAATGTGCATTTTTACTGTTTTGGGGGGTCCGGGGGGTCCGAAAACCAGTCGGTATCTGGTGTGACCACCATTTGCCTCACCCAGTGCAACACATCTCCTTCGCATAGAGTTGATCAGGTTGTTGATTGTGGCCTGTGGAATGTGGGTCCACTCCTCTTCAATGGCTGTGCGAATTTGCTGGATATTGGCAGGAACTGGAACACGCTGTCGTATACGCTGATCCAGAGCATCCCAAACGTGCTCAATGGGTGACGTGTCCGATGAGTATTTTGGCCATGCAAGAACTGGGATGTTTCCAGCTTCCAGGAATTGTGTACAGATCCTTGCAACATGGGACCGTGCATTATCACGCTGCAACATGAGGTGATGGTCGTGGAAGAATGGCACAACAATGGGCCTCAGGATCTCGCCACGGTATCTCTGTGCATTCAGAATGCCATCAATAAAATGCACTTGTGTTTGTTGTCCATAACATACGCCTGCCCAAACCATAACCTCACCGCCACCATGGGCCACTCAATCCACAACGTTGACATCAGCAAACCGCTCACCCACACGACGCCATACACGCTGTCTGCCATCTGCCCTGTACAGTGAAAACCGGGATTCATCCGTGAAGAGAACACCTCTCCAAAGTGCCAGACGCCATCGAATGTGAGCATTTGCCCACTCAAGTCGGTTACGACGACGAACTGCAGTCAGGTCGAGACCCCGATGAGGATGACGAGTATGCAGATGAGCTTCCCTGTGATGGTTTCTGACTGTTTGTGCAGAAATTCTTTGGTTTTGCAAACCGATTGTTGCAGCAGCTGTCTTGGTTGCTGGTCTCAGACGATCTTGGAGGTGAATATGCTGGATGTGGAGGTCCTAGGCTAGTGTGGTTACACGTGGTCTGCGGTTGAGAGGCCGGTTGAATGTATTGCCAAATTCTCTGAAACGCCTTTGGAGAATGCTTATGGTAGAGAAATGAACATTCAATTCACGGGCAACAGCTCTGGTGGACATTCCTGCAGTCAGCATGCCAATTGCATGCTCCCTCAAAACTTGCGACATCTTTGGCATTTTGCTGTGTGATAAAACTGCACATTTTAGAGTAGCCTATTATTGTGGCCAGCCTAAGGCACACCTTTGCAATAATCATGCTGTCTAATCAGCATCTTGATATGCCACAATTGTGAGGTGGATGGATTATCTCGGCAAGGAGAAG
This sequence comes from Sinocyclocheilus anophthalmus, assembly GCA_018155175.1. NCBI lineage: Eukaryota > Metazoa > Chordata > Actinopteri > Cypriniformes > Cyprinidae > Sinocyclocheilus > Sinocyclocheilus anophthalmus. The sequence continues at coordinate 2,215 of JADLZN010001472.1, read as the reverse complement.
TGCTCACTAACACAGATATAGAAAGATTTGTGAACAATATTTGATAGAAATAGGCCTTTTTTGTTACTAGAAAACGTCTTAATCTTTGAGTTCAAGCTCATGTTAAAATTGAAATATTGTGAAAAAAAAAAAAAAAAAAACCTTATATATATATATATATATATAATATATATATATATATATAAATATATATATATTATATATATATATATTTTTTTTAATTAAAACGACAGAATAAGAACAAGCAGAATAAGAAGAATAAGTTATTAATCAAATTAAATCAGTATTAAAATTAATTTGTACAGAGGTGGCACTGAAGAACATAAAAGTGGCTTGTAGGTGTATTTTCAGAAATTTAATGAGGATCAGAGGTGGCATGAGTGCAATTAAATCCATAAATTCATGTGGAGATTAATGTTTTTAAATATAAAATGTTTGATTAATAAATATAGAAATGATTTAAAAAACTAAACTAAAATAAACTAAAACTGCCAGCAGGTGGTGGTAAGTCACTGATTTTTATTACTGAATCATTAATTCAATTGATTCGTTTGAACGGCTTGTTCATTCATGAATGAAGCAAGTGACTGTCTTTATGGATGGGTAATCATGAATCACTGACTCACTAGATTTGTTTAAAAAAAAAACGTTCATTCATAAACGAAACACCGCTGTTACTTTGTATCAAACTATTTTCGACGATGAAATAGAGCAAAATCAGACAATAGTTTTATAGTCATACAATGTAAGTCACTTAATATTAACTTATTGTTTATTGAACTGTTGTATTAAATCAGTATCATTTAAAAACTCCCTTTAAAATAATTAAAAGCTGTCACTCATCTTAGTTCATCGCAATCTCGCATTATAATCAACGAAGCTCTCTAGACTGAACAATTAATATCTTATTTACACCCTGTCTACACTTTGCCAGAGATCTTGATGCTGACAGTTCGATTTGCCTGCAGATGACTTCAAAGAAAACTGACCAGTGAGATGCCGATGACCGAAAGCGATTATCAAACTGACACAAAGGACTGGCCTCTAGTCTTCCCCGCATCTTCCTCTATTTGTTTTACCTCAATGTTGATCAACCACCTCTCGTTTTATTACTTGACAGTAACCTCTTTTTTTTTTTTTTTTTTTCCTCCCTCGGCCGATGTTTCGGTGTTTTGTGTTATGAGGTACCGTAATGTGATCTCCTTGCCCTTTTGCTCATTTGTGGGCCCCCCAAACAAATGTTGTACCACACGCCAGGTTTTTTTACAAACAACGGGTCCGATTCCCATCACCGTATCACTCGTTGTTTATTGAATCTCTGCATACATTAACTATGTCCATCCGTATACGGTCATTTCTCAAGAGGCGCAGCTGAGCGTTTCGGATTCGAAGAATCAATATGCAACCGCCTGAGCAATGTGTTTGGGTTTTTATGTTTTTTGAATCGCAAGGCTGTGAATTTTAACAATCCTTAAACAGTGGCTTTGTATGCATATGAAGCACAATTATTTCTTAGAAAATGAGTACTTTTAGAGCTTTAGTATTAGCATTCGACTACTACTGAGGTAACGTTTCGGCACAGACGGCCGAATCAAACTGCGGTGAAATATTAATATGGCTTTATAAAGAATGAATCGGTGTGATGTGAGGTCAGCCTATGAGACCACAGGACTGGAGTCGTGTTGAAAGGAAACTACTGACTTGGAGGCAGACTGAAGGGTTTTGGTTTTTACTGTGTGGTACTGAAGCGTGGATGGGCGGTACATAAACAAATCCTAATCTTAAATACTGCTGGAGAACAGCAGATGGAATCTCAAAGCACTGTGAAAAGGCATCTACCATTCGCACGTCCATTCGATCTCCCAGGGCAACCAAATTATGCAGATGTTTATGCTAATCAGATGTAGATGATCTGATTATCTCCCTTTTCCCTTTGAACCCCCGTTTCACCTTTTGGTGTATTTATTAACTCCAGGCTGATATGTTTTGATTGGTGATTAATTGTTCACTTTCTGAATCTTTCCGAACTAGATGCGTGATCTTTATAAATCGGCGTGTAATGCGAAAATGAATGACTCTGACTTATCAAAAGCAAATGTTTTCATTAAAATCTCTAATTATTTCATATAACTTGGACCAAAACCCAGCATGGATAATCTGAATAATAAATTAAATAAGTGTCTTTCTGCTTTAATTTTTGAAGAAAGTGGAGTGT
>JADLZN010001471.1:0-34305 GCA_018155175.1 Sinocyclocheilus anophthalmus | reverse complement strand
TTGTTTTTTATTTTTTATTTTTTTTAGTAGATCTCTATTTGTTTACCTACTCTATAGAAGACCTAACAAAAAAAAATAAAAAATACACCACAGCCATACTCATTTTTACTTTAAGAAGAAAATTTGCTTATTTGTTGGATTCAATTGAAAATTGAAGTCGTTGGTGAGATTACAGATATCTAAAATGTAAGAAGGAGTGTATATTGTGTAGTTTGTTGTTTTGTTTTTTGAGCAACATTTCTTCCTGGTCCAACCCTTAAACATATGTAAAAATTGTTGGTGTAACCTATTAAGTCATATTGACTCATATTAAGTATTATTTTTGTCTTAAACACAACCAGTTATTTTATTGATTGATTTATTTATTAATGTTTACACATAAAGCATATTTTGGGATACTTAAAAACAAACGTTATGTATTTTTTTGTCTGTGTCTGTGTCTTTACTTAAAAGTAGTCTATGTAGGTTATTACTGTATTAAAACCAGAAATTAATTAAAAAATTAAAAAAACCAGATATTAATTAAAATGTTAGGTAACTTTGTATTTGAATGAAAAAAAAAAAAAAAAAAAAAGAAAAGAGAAAGAAAAAGAAAAAACAGTGTTCTCAGTGTTTCTTGTGTCATTCTGTCAGGCAGAACGTTTTGAAACGATCTTAGATTAAATAGCCGAGGTGGACATTTAGTTACTCAAGTAGTTGTAGTTTTTTATTTTAGTTTCATATGTATATGATGTATATGCATATGAGTTGGGAAAACTGTTTTGAACAAGTACAGTAACTGCATTTATATTATATACTGATACACTGCACTGCACTACACACCTTCACAATGAGATGTTTTGTTATCAGAATGTGTTGCCAGTCCATCCAAAAGAAGGACTATCAAAATGTCTTATGTAAAACAAGCATATACAGTACAGTATATTTCCCCCCCAGTTTCCCTAATGTATTTTGTTATTGCAGGACTGTGTTCAGTCCACTGTGCCCATCCACTGCACACATTCTCAACTTCTCTGACAGGTAATGTGTATGTTTGTATGTGTATTTCAAATCATTTACCGTCCAGTCAATTCTAGGGATTTATTTTGATGTAGGATATGTCATTTCGGATAGTTGCTATATAAACATATTGCATATGTAGTTGGAAAATTAAGGAAGAACAATGGAAACGTATGGCAATAGGCTCAGAATGAGATTAATCGATTGTATCAGAATGTGTTGCTGACCATTTTTACGTCTACAATTATTATTGTAGTCTGGGACAAGAACATAGAGTGCAACGTTAAGAAGTCTTCAGTCTTGAAAACACAATTTGAACCATGACAACCAAGTAAGTAAAGGATTGTGCCATCAGTGTTCATTCTGAAAAACAGGGTGGGAACAAGGGAATTGGTGTACGGAGACTTCTAAATAAACAAAAGAATGGATGCATGACTTCCGAAATAAATGTTCATTTTATTTTATTTTATTTAGCTATCAGTGTGCTTAATTTACATTTTCTTATATGTTGCCCTCTTTTTATTCCTCCTAGTTAAACTGTATTTTCACAATATGGCCACAACCTGTGGCAATTATACTCTGTAAACCAAATTTAACAAAGATAATAAAAGAAAACAAATAAAGCAACATTGTATACTTCTGAACATCATAGTAATATTATATTCAAATATGACTGTTAAAAATGTCATTCCACCCTTTAGATCCCCAGAAAAAATCAAGGAGGAATTTCTGTCATTCACTGAAGGTAAGAAAGGACAAGTTCAAAATGTTTTGAAAAAGAATCAGCTTGGTTATATTGTTACATGCCCTCTGTCTTACCAGCATCATTTGTCTTTGAAAATCTGAGCTGAATTCTCATTCAAATAAGTCCCCAAACACAGTCTTAAGAAAGAAAATCAGCCAATTAAATTAATCTAGTCTAATGAAGAAAATGAAATGACATTAAAGCTTTTAAGATGGCTGCCTGTAACAAAAGGATGACTGTGATTGCAAGCTTCAACGTCTGAAGCTGTAATGGGTTGTCTGCTGTTCACTGACAGACAAGCTGCGTAAAAGAAAGAATGGTCCTCTGATCGAGTACAATGTTGTCATGTTTTGGAGACTCCATTTTGTGGTAATGGGACTGTGTAGAGCACATGTGCAAATACTGAAAGCAGATCTTGAACGGTATTAAGATCTGTGACATTTGCACAACATCTCTGCAGAGCATTACTGTAAAGTGCGAGCGATTCCAAAACATGCCTCTTACATTTGGAAGAACCTGAGATTGCAGCAAACTTGGGCAGAGTCGAGAAGATGCATCCCACCGGGATAATCACTTGGACTAATGTGAGTTTCTCCAACAACAACAAAAAATCCATAAAGCTACCATGTAACTTTTTGTGGAATCAAATGACTCCAGGTACAATGGAAGACAGGTGACCCTAAGTACACTTAATATAAAAGACTGACATCAAAAACACACAAAGCATTATGTTTCAGTTGTCTTATATATGCAAATAATACTTTTGTTCTGATTACAAAGGCTCGGTTGTGTTTAATATGTACCACATTTGGTTTTAATAAATGATAGTAATTTCCTCCATATTCCCTCAAATTTGCTCTACAGTGTGAATTGGTTCAATCAATTATTAATATACAAATAAAAAGAACAAATTAATCTCACATTGGACATCTCTAGTCAAGAGCACACATAGGATCTGTCATCGTTCATGGGAAAAAGCCACTAAAAGGGTCTGAAAGCTGCTAAATCTAGTGCTAAAGTCACGCTCATGTGTGTGAGACACGGGAGCTGATGGCAGGGGCGCTGGATATTTGTGGATATTGTGGATGAGTTCTTCTATGTCATCACGTTCTATTAGTTCTACAACTTCAGTATCGGAACTTTCACGCTTAGTAACACACACAGCTGTTCCCTCAACACAGTGCAACAGTGAAAAGGGACCCATTTCAAACAGTGTCACTTCTGAAATGTTGTTAACGACTACATTGCGGCCATCCCGCCTGGTGAGAATAAGAGACTTCTTTCAAACACTTTTAGAAGTCTTACTGTCCCCAAATTTTTAAACGGTAGTGTGCTGTATATGTTTATATTATATTAGAATGAATAATTCAAAATCTTGTCATTAAGCAAAGGGTGAGTATGCCAAATACAGCATTCAATATGCTGATATTCATGTTAAATTTTCAGGTCAACTTTTCACCTAAATCTATGAGTTTAAATTCCTGTGATCTGATAGTTTTACCCCAGCCAGAGTAACTAGTTTTATTTTTTCTTCATGTTATGTTTATTTTAGGATCTGCTGAAGAATCCGTCCTCTGGAAAGTGCCTCCATAAGAAAGGAGACAAGATATTAATGAGCCCCTGCGATCCAGCAGACCATCACCAGCAGTGGGCTTTCAGTTGACCTCACACTCCAATCAAGGAGCAAAGACGTTCACTCCCATAAGACCCACTTGGGAGGGCCAGCAGCCACAGCTCAGGCTGACAAACTCACTGTAGGCCCAAGCGGATGCACTGGGAGTGTATTGGATAGTTCCTATCCATAAGCTCCTAAAGACATTATGATCAGACTGGGGTCAGGATGCTCAGGGAAGACAGAGTGGAGATCATGCACATAAACCCACTGGAGCATCACAGAGTGAACAATCCAGCAGCAAGATTGTTTACTTGATGCAATTTATTGCCTTATTGATGATGTTTACTGCTGCTTTTAAATGGTGTAGGTTTTATTTATTTTTAAAGAAATTAAAAATATTTTTGGAACGTTGTTAGTGTTAAGGCCAATGAAACGGACGGTCTTGACAACGATACATGTGAGTTTGTATTATCCCAATCATGTGCACATGCTGCAGTGGGATGAGGGTTTCTTCAAGCTCTAGTGAAACTGGCACAAGACAGCAGTAGTGTCAGAATCCTTGTCTTGTGTTTTGACCGCCGCCAGTATGTATAAAGCATCATTTGGACTTGCATGCTGATTGTTCAGTGTGCTGAGGTATTTGGGGGAAATCATGCTCTAATAATGTATACATGTAATTAACTGTTTCATCCTTTTCACCTCTACATTATTATTCTTTATGAATTTTGACTACACGGATTGTATTTATAATTGGATATTTCAATATTGAGTGTGTGGGTTGTATTATTATATTATATATAAACACACACACACATCCCACCCCAAAAAATCATTGATTGTGGTGTTTCTAAAAACATATTAGTTTGGTGTTTAAATGTTTAAAAAACTCTATGTTCACAGGTTTATGATCTTAAGTCCACTGTCTGCAGTATTTATCGCAAACATGACAAAGCACACCTGCTTGGAATCTTCAGGTAAGCCTGAAGACTGATTAGCTTGTCAGGTGTGTTTTAATGGGTTTGGAGCATAAACTCAACAGAGCAGAATGGAGGAGCTAGTTCTGTTATCCAATGAAATTGTGCTTACGGATATTGACCACTATGTGATCAGCAACAGAGATAAAGCACAAAAAGCTTTCCGAACATCTTACATTGTCTTATGGATGTCCTTTATTCTGTTTTTCATGATGTTACAATAGTAAAAGGATTCGTTGTTATGGTATTATAGAAATTTAGAGTTTTCTTTGGGGGGGTTCGTTGAGTGTATATTAAAGGGGTCATATAATGCTTTTTTAAAGATCATTATTTGGTGTAACAGATATGTTGGACAGCTGAATGTTCAAACAATACAAATTATTTTTCAAATACTGTACATTATGTAGGTCCTCTATGCCCCGCCTCTCAAACGCTTCATTTTCTACAAAGTCCCTCCTTACGACAAGCGCAGTCTGCTATGATTGGCCAGCTGACCCAGTGCATTGTGATTGGCCAAACACCGTAAGCACTCGTCGGAAATGTAATGCCCCTTACTAGGGATGGGCGATACCCCTTATTTTGTTTTCGATACGATACCGGTATTTTTCAAGGTAGTATCGTTGATATCGATACCGATTCGATACTTCTGCACTAAACTTTTAAATTATGAAATGTATTAAATTATTAAGAGTGAAATGGGTAGTGAAAAGCTCTTAACTTTGTGTAAAATGCATTTTAAACCGTTTAATCCCAAATTTTTCCCAGACATGAAAATATCCAAATAATGCGTCATTAGTAACCCTTTGAACCAATACATTTTCTTCTTTTTTTTTTTTTTTGAAAAGTTGTGAAAAGTTTATTTTATGGTCAGGAAACAATTGTAACCGGTGGGATAATGTGATACTGAATTAAAAATTTCTGCAGTCAGAAAATTGTAGATATCTTCGCCCAGCTATTTTTACAAACTGTTGATACATTCTAGTGTTACGCTTATGCATAAAAAACCCCTTATACAATTCATTGATCGGAAACTGAGATCCAATAGAAAAAAACACAAACAATCACACTTATTCAAAATTGTTATTTTTGTAACATATCTAATCAAATTTTATATTAGGGCTACCAGTTATTACAACATTCATCTTCTTGTAACATTTGAACTGTTTTAGTGCAATATTTTGTACTGCCATTAGGGACTGCCAGTGAATGGCCGTTGCATGCATAAAATGCAACCTTTTAATTCTGACAGTGTATGATTTCTATTAAAATTACAGAATAGAACATGATCAATATAAACTTTTAACGTTCAATTTAAATAAATGCGTTTGCACAAACTATGTAGGCTACAATTATTTGAGTTTATTTATTGTGAAATAACTCAAACATTTATGTTTTTTTTCTGTCCTCTGATAAGCGTTGTTCAGGGCTGCCATTCCCAAAAGCTTTAATGCTTTCTAATAATACTTTTGGGAAACGTAGCCCTGTTTGAATGCACTGTCAGCATTTTTTTGTGCCACGTTCACCCCATTTGCGTGTGTCAGATGAGCAGGAAATGTTTCTATCTACCATTCCTCGCTAACAAAAGGTTATGTACAATTCAATGCAATAGTAAGTATTATTATTATTATTATTGTTAAATAAACAAAACCACTGGTAAATAAAACGCACCTTAGTATCGATATTTTTGGTTTGAGTATCGATACTTTCGATACTCGCGTCAGTATCGATATATCGATACTTCGGATCGATACGCCCATCCCGACCCACTTACCATAACGCACAGCTTTCAGCTTTCAAAATAAGGTAAAGACAGGCCCGAAAGGGGAAAAACAGAGTCGCGTGACAGACACAGTGAAGAAGCTGGTATGTGTTTGCAGTACACAAACCACGGTTAAGACAGCTGACTCCACTATGATCTCTCTCTCTCTCTCTCTCTCTATCCTCTCTCTCTCTCGTTCTCTCTCTCTCTCTCTCACACACAACACACACAAGATGCGCAAAACTCCGCAAATACTTAAACTAATAACAAAACAAAACAGTAGCTGATTCAGAAGCACCAGATTGACATAGCAAAGTCAGAATTACCTCCTCCTAGGTTCACGAAACGTTTGTCCATAAAATGCGTTGCTGTTCTGTTGTAAGTAATCTTAAAGATTTCTAAATGCATCTACTTCCGGAAGGCCAAACAAAATGCTTTTGCTTTCGCACTGAATCACAAGGCGTCTCCCTGACATGCTGCTTCAACACTAACCGAGGTTACTGAAACCACGCCTTCTTTCTTTTCGTGCACATTTGGGCGCATTAGGCAAATATTTCCAAATAGTGAGGTAGATATGCGGGGGCGTGTTAGAACCAGCCGTTTTAGGGGGCGTGGCAGAGTCTTTAACTTTGATAAAGAGTATCTCTTTGGATTTGAGACTTTTTAGTCTTTGCAACTTCAGGGATCTTGTCTATTCACAATCAGCTTGTAACACTTCCAAAGAGAAAGGAAAAAACTTGAAATCGCATCATATGACCCCTAAAAGGGCCTTTGAATACATTATATTATTAGGTGGGCGTGGTAGTTTGGTGGCCAAAGGTTGTGAGAGCAAATCTGTCATGTCTCTCGTTCACCGATAGGTGGCAGTCGGCGTCATATTTCTGTTTTAGAGGATTAGAAAAACAGGTTGTAAAAATAAGCTCTGAGAAACTGAAGGTTGTTCCTGGAAATGCTGTAAATAAATACAGGTAACATGCTTTCACTGATAACGTAATCCTAACACGTGGCGTGAGAGTTAGTGCTGTGTAGCCAGCATGCTTAATACGATCGTTTGTGCTGAAGTCTTATCAAATTTCAAATGGCAGCGCTCTGTGTTTGAATAGATGCTTTTCAACCTTTATCTCTTTTATATGTTTACCATGGTTAAACATGGTGCATATTATCTATGTGTGTATGTAGGTGGAAAATCAACATTGTCTTTAACAGAGGCTCTTACATAAGTAGGTTTTTGGAATCCCTTGAGGGTAAAAGATAATATGAGAAATGTAATCTATCTAACAACAAAAAAGTTCCAGTTTGTGCAGATGTTGTGGTCCCCTGGCTCTGTTGTTATGCGAGAGCAGTTCTTTGGTAGATTTGGAAGGAGAGGGTGATGCTTTTCTGCATTTTTGATGTCATTTCACAGAAATGATCCTCTAACTCTTTTTGTTTCTTCTTCACATTCTAAAATGCGGCACAGCTGTAAATGCATGTGAAGATGATGTTTCTGTGGATAATCTGGATATATTTAACTTATAGATCTGGTTGTACCGGTGCTGCCAGAAAAGGCCATAAATGCCAAAAAGATGACCAAGAGGTGTGGAATGTACTTCAGTCCTGAGGATCTACTGCTGAAGATGTAACCAGTAATAATGAAGCACAGATACAGTTTAATCATAGATCATACAGTGCTAGATTTTCATCCTCCTTCTCCACCAGGTTGAGGGAGAGAAGACACCCTCTGTCACTTACAATTAAGATGGGTTATTATTAATTAACCAGGATTACAGGGTTTAAATCTCATCACAAGGTTATTATGAATAACCTGCAGTTGATCAATGTTTAATCAGCTGTTGACAGACAGTGATGTTACAGTCGAAACCTTTCTTTCTTTGTTTGGTTGCCAGAAGCTGCGATTTGATGATAAGAGTGGGATTCTGAAGTTGGCCTAACTTACAAACTAGTTATCTATTAGATTGTTAAAATCGAACCCTGGATAAGATAAAATGTAACTCAGTCATGAAAACACCTTATTTATAAGGAAATACATAGGATCTGCAATTCACCCAATCTATACTACTGTTATTTTTTTTTTTTTTAAAGAAATTAATACTTTTCTTCAGCATATTTAAAATGATGACAAAAGTGACGGTAAAGACATTTACGTTACAAAAACATGGACTTTCTATTCATCAAAGAATCCTTAAAGTATCTTTGTTTGCACAAAATATTAAGCAGCACACCTGTTTTCAACACTGATAATACTGCATTAAGTGACAATGTTACAGTGTTTCTTGAGCACCAATTCAGCATATTAGAATGATTTCAGAAGGATCATGTGACAATTAAGACTGGCATAATGATTCTGAATATTCAGCCTATTCAGCCCAAACTATAAAATATGTTAAAATAGAAATCAGTTATTTTGAATTGTAACCATCTTACGTTTAACAAATTCAACGTGTTTTATAAAACAGGGGGGGGGGGGGGGGTCGTCTGATGTGAAAACAGCCAAACAGGCCACTGGGTTTTATTTTTTCCTTTTTATTTGAAACATCCCCAAAAACGCATTAACTATATCATGAAATATCTTTATTCTCACCTTTATAGATTATGTTGATCTATGATGGTCAAAGTAACCTAATAATGTAATCTATTAACTATGCATAAAACCTGTCTGTTTACTTAATTAACAGATATGGGTGTCATGCCATAACATATTTTTAATACGACTGAGTTTATATTTAATGTGAATTTAACATTGAAAGTTAGGCTACTAATCATAACACTTAGGCTACAGAAAGAGAGCAAAGAACATTTACGTTATCAAAGAACATTTTCACTGACAGTCTAGCATTCTCAAAAACTCCCAGTAAAAGCACTGAAGCTGTTTACACTGTGACATTAATATCTTACAGGTTCGTACACACATTTGCACTTTGTTGTTTCTGATGAGAGAATTCGCCAGAAAGAGGTATTCATTCAGCCAGCAGTGAAGAAAACACCGGCATTTTAGCGATGACTCATCTGAACACCTCTGATTGGCCATTGCATTCATAAGCTCAACAGCATCGTGTGTGATTGATTTTAATGTGCAGCGCTGTAAAAACGTGTCTGTATCTGGCTCAGCGCCAGCCAAAGCGCAAACGCAGATTTGAATAGCAGCTGATGCTGTGCCGCACTGAACGATTTAATCACGCTGGTGTGATTGTATCAAATATAGAAAATACTAATCAGCTATTTTTTTGTCTTTTGGAAGCTACATTCAAAATCCACTTGGCTCAAAAAAACTCCACTTTGAATGGGCATGACTCCTCTGATTGTAATGCTACATGATCGGTCTGTGCCTTCTTTCCAGCGCCGATCAAATCAACGCGCCTATGGCCAATGGTTCAACGCGCCAAATGGTTCACCCAATTTGTTCAAAACGTGCATTAAGAAATGAAATGCTGCTGTGTGTTGCTCGGAGACTAACAGTTCTGCTTTGTCTTTATATTTCCGTTGGCAAAATTGAGCTAAACAGACAACATTGTGTCTAAAATATCACAATATTAACTTCTTACTTACTGAACTGTTGTATAAGATCAGCATCACATTTGCATTTATGTGATATTGGACTGCTCGTGTGATATTGCTTAAAGCTGCAGTCCATAACTTTTTTTTGGTTAAAGATTATCCGAAATCAAATTTGAGCAAGTACATAACCAGCCAGTGTTGAAAACTATCGCCTTACTTTAACCCGATTCACAACGATTAACTTATAATAATGTTTTCTAATTTGAGTGGTACTGGTAGGTTTTCGCGGGAAATTCGAGCATGCCGCTGCGTCATTACGTCACTTCTGTGAACATAAAGAAGTTGTCCCGCTACTCGGCTATCGCATGTGAGGATCCTGCGGTGGCGGATCGTTTATAGCCTTTTCTCTAGGGTTGGTTAAAAAAATATAGATATCTCGATTTTAATCGATTCTCATTTTTACGGAACGATATCGATTCTTAGTCCCAAGAATCGATTAGTCTAGCCTGAGAGATTTTCTCTCTTTTGTTGTTCGATTAACGTGAATGACAGACAGCAGGAATATTACACTGCTGTCACTTTAAGAGCTGCCCAGAACCAATATACTGTTACACATGTTTTCTTTCTCAGCTGTTTGCTTTAATTTAAGACCTAAATTACTGTGTTTACGAGGATACTTGCAAAGACAAGCATTTCGACACATACAAGTGTGTATTTAACGGTTCACATCCTATAAAGTGGCAAAAATAACTCATACTCCCGTTCAAAACTCCTGCGCTCTATGAGCACCGTCTTCATGTGTATTAAGCATATCAAGGTTCTGTAGACATTCATGACACTTTATTTGGACAAACACACATATATTAATTCATGATTTGAACATTAAACCCATTGACATCCTGTACATGCACATTCCATCTGAGCTGTTAGAATGCTGACTGGAATAAGTCCACTCCATTAAAACATGTTATTCACTCTGTTTGTGACTTCCATGTACAAGCCCTAGACAGACAACCAGTGCTCTCACTTATGTGCAAAACCTCAATTAAATAAACGTGACAACATTTAACATCACCTGTCAGATTGCACTAAAACATTGCATAAATACTTTTTTGCTCTGCAAAAAAAGCTATAAAATCAGTGAAATGAACAATATAATGACAGATCTAAAACTGATCCATCACCCAAATATGTTGATGGAATCACTATTCTCGATATTTCCATGAAAATATAGGAACAGCTGAAATATCGCGTTAACAAATGTGAAATGAGCTTAAATGACATCTCTGCTTCACTGTATGTCTTATACGTTCACCTTTTAAGACTCTCACCTATCATACATATTATTTACATAATATTTGATCTCCCTTCCAATGAAGTCCTCATGACGAGGGCAATAAAGAGGTCATCTGTTAGGATGATCACATCTCTTTTGTTAGATTGTAGAATCCTCGATGCCCCTGGCAAAGAGACGAACCAGCTGGCCATGAACTCTGTAGAGAGAGAGTCATATCAGGAAACATTCAAATGAGAAGATGCAAAATTTTTGGTTTCAAACTCCTAAACTTCTACTTGATGTCATAAATCAAATTTCATGTGATTTGCTTACTTCATTGGAGCCAGATAATAAACAGGTAAAGTTCTGTTCAAATGACTGGGGTCGGAAAAATGTGTTTTATTGTTTTTAAAAGAAATCTATCTTGCTCACCAAGCCAAGGCTGCATTTATTTTGATAAACAATACAGTAAAAACATTAATATGTGAAAATTTTACTAATTATAGTTAGGTGTTCTTTTGACTGTTGGGGTGGGCTACTATGACCACCCCTCCCCCCCTTCCCCCCCCCCCTCCCTTTCCCCAACTCGTATATCCAATATGCGTACTTTATTTCATGTAAAGATATATATTCACATCTAGTTATTTTTGTTAAATAAGTTTTTTATATCAAAATTTTGATCCAGAGAAATTCATAATTCTTGTCACCTGTGCACTATCACAAAAAAAAAAGCTCACTGAAGACAAGTAAACAGTCAGCAATTAAATAAGAAACAAATTACAAGCAATATGACAAAAAAGAACAGTAGAACAAATAAAGAAGAAATTCTACATGCATTGTATAAAGTAATCAAATATAAAACACTGCTCTTCACTGTGTAAATTAAATATAGATTTCTTCTTATTAAAGTTACAAAAGTGATTTAGTCAAGATCAGTGAGAGATTTCCATGTTGTTGCTGTTTCACATAAATAAACAGCCAGCAGGAATATTAGACTGCTGTCACTCTAAGAGCTGCCCAGATACAATATACTGTTACACGTGTTTTTTTCCCCTCAGCTGTTTGCTTTCAGACCAAAATTACTGTGTTTACGAGGATACTTGCAAAGACGAGCATTTCGACACATACAAGTGTGTATTTAACGGTTCAAATCCTACAGAGTGGCAAAAATAACTCATACTCCTGTTCAAAACTCCTGCGCTCTATGAGCACCGTCTTCATGTGTGCACGCATCTCATAAACAGTCTCTCTGACAGCACGTGCATATAGCTAAATGAGTTTGATTTCATTGCTGATTGCATTTCAACGGCTTAAAATAACTTGTTTTCAAACTGCAATGCTTAAAACGCATGCTAACCATACGCTTTCATGACCATGTAGCACAGCAGCATCATGTGAGCATGTAACCGCGATAGAGACGATAGTCGAAAATCTCTACCGGTTAATAGTGTCTACCGGTATATTGCCCACCCCATTTGACTGCATTTTAAAATAGACTGCATTTATTCCTGTGATGCAAAGCAGAATTACTCCAGTCTTCAGTGTCACATGATCTTTGATCTTTAATTTGGTTCTATTATTATTGATGCTTCAAAAGAACAGCATTTTAAAATGTTTTTAAATAGAAATCTTTTGTAACATTACAAATGTCTAATCAATTTAATTCATCCTTGCTGAAAAAATCCTAACCCTTTCTAAGATTTTTTTAAGATTACCAAGATTTTAGAGCCTGACATCTTCAAATCTTACGTTAAACTTTTGAATGGTAATATGTGATTACTATATATTAATAGCAGGATCGAGTTTTTTCATGTAAATTGCTACTGAGTAACTGGATTAAAATGACATAAATTGCCTTTTTTTTTTTTTTGCATGTTAGCTATGCTTCTCCAATTAAATAGCTCAGACTTGCTCAGCAGACTGATCTTAATACCTGCATGAGATCTCGGTGTGAGGTAGAATTTCTCCATCGCAGTTCCACACTGATATTGAGCGAGGTTTAGTGCAGCAGGGCCCACACACAAAGCCTCGTCTCTTTACTCTACTCGTTGTCACATTTCCTCTCTCCTTCCTCCCTGCAAGATGCTGCTGTGAGTGACCTGCAGCGTTGCTACTGCTCAGTTTCTCAGGATCCTCCAGTACTCTCTCAGCGGAGGCTTGAATTTCTCGATCACCCTCCTCCTCCTCCTCTTCTTCTTCTTCTCCTCCAGGGGGTAGAGAAAACTGAACAGCCTTGACACGATGAACTTCAACAAAGGGCAGGTCAAACTGAAAATATTGAAGTTTTGTTTGTCTGACTGATTCAACTTTTAGCTGAGAGTTAGTGTTCTTGAATGTCATTTGGTTTTACCTGATCCTGCGTGTTTGTGTGCCTGTGAAGATACGTGAGAAAGCCCAGAGGGTTTGTTTCTCGCACCAGGATGAGGTCTGCCGTCCCGTCGGCCAAGTGAGCAGATGGCGAAAGACCCTTTGGGCTCCGTGGACATGAGCTTGAAATACAGGCGAGAGAGATACACTTGAAACTGCCTTCAACAGTCACCCACTCACCTGAGATAAAAACAATAATAAAAGGTTCAAGATCCTAAAATCATTTAATCAGTAATTCTAGTCTACATCATAACTGCATGATGTCTTTGTACTGTAGGTCTACCCAAGCACACTTGGGTACTTACATGACAACGGTCAAATACAGACGTACAACATATGAACCCCATAGAGACACAGCACAGTGTGATCCCAGTAATAGGTCTCTAATGAGATGATGACACAGACAATCACTATACAAACAGACAGCAGATGGTCTTACCCTCCAACTCACTGCTGTATTGGCTCACATTAGTGCTGTAGAGGGAACTGGAGCTTTCAAAGTGGGGGAACAGCCTCTCTTTGCTCTCTGAACATACTCTGCACCTGCATTTACACATGCAAACATGCTTTTAAACATTTGTTGGAGCTGTAAAAACCAAGACGTTGTGTATTAGCTGGTCAGAGTTATCCGTGAGGACTACCATTCTCAATAGTGGTTATTTGGCTGATGCAAGACCCCACAAAGTATGCAATTTAAATCCTGCTATCTTTGCTCATGGGCATGTAATTCCACATACAGGTTAAAAAAATAAAAGAAATGAATTAGTATAAAACATTAATACATTAAAAAATATAAAAAACAAACAATATTTTTCATAATTTAATTTACATTTTCATTGATTGTAATGTATTCTTTAATGTTATTTATTTTAAACGTATTTTTATTTTCATATTAATTAATATTATTACTAGTATTATGACCTACAATTTATAAATAAAATGTAAAACATATGTAAGACTTATAATAGGACAATTTACAGACATTAGGCATTGTGAGGTAAGAAAGTATAAATTTAAAATTTGTATAAAATAGTATTAAATACCTAAAAAAAAATTATAAATAACAATGTATTATAAATAGATATTGTTATAATGCTATATCATATAAATAATTAAATTTTGAGTCTGTATATAATAGTTTTATTATTTGGTCTATTAAAATTTATGAATTTATTTTGATCTTTATTATTATTATTTTTATATAATTTAACTCACATTAGGTGCTTTGTGAGTGTTGATTCCGAATGTTGTGTCAGTGGTAATTGAAAAAATAACAATGCGTAATATCACGTTGAATAACCCAAATTCCTTTAATTCAGCAGTCTTTGTTTTTCCTTTAAAACTAGCAACTAGCACTTCACCAGCTACTCTCTTCCATTTAGAGATCATATTGCTGAGCGGCATGGTAACGGCCCCTACGAAGGATCCCACTTCAGAAAAACAATGAGGAATTCCAGCCCATGTGTTATGTTGATGAGGGCCTGCCTCTAATCAGTACACATATATCCATAAATATGAGCCCAACATAGTCTATCCATATCAGTCATGTGGGTGTGTAATGTTATACCAGTCTGAGGTAGTCATATCTTCTAGTTCTGGGAAATGTGCACTGTAGGGTTTAAACAACCTGTTTCAAGGTCAAAAAGAAAGGCAATACTGACCATTCAACATATTTAAAAACTCTTTTAAACTCAGTATATTTACGCTCTCTCCTATCTCTCTCTCTGTACTATATATATATATATATAGATATATATATAGTATATATATATATATATATAATATTTATTATATTATAGAGAGAGAGAGAGAGATGTTTTACAAGAAAATACTATTTCAAAATGTCATGTTTAATTCAATATATTAAGTTGACCTCAAGTTGGTACGCTGTGTCTTGAATTTATAGCAATTCTGAGTGAAATTAATTTCACTGGATTTACTGTTCATATATGCAAAAAAAATAATTTAACTGATATATATGCAAATAAAATGTTTCTAATGTGATTTCCAGGTAAAAAAACGAATGCAAATCTTGACCCTGAGAGGCAGCGAGTGTTGTCCCTTGGGCTGGAGATATGGGAATCAGCAGGGAGATATTGCACTAGTCCCGGATAGCTCCTGTTACACAAATACACCATACAACCTACAAGCAGAGCAAACAGACATGGGAACATGAGCAGAGATGGGATTGAGATCTCTTTCTCTTCTCACAATTATGATTATATGTATTAAGGTAAGTAATAAGTGTTGACCTACATATCAGTTTTCAGTCTAAACTATATTTGCATATAGTATATACTATATCGTATATATACCTGAATAATCATATCTAAGAGGGCCCATCCAGCGGTGCCTCTCGCTCTCTGCCAAAACATCTCCATAAAAACCATAACCCACCATAGAGACTGAATAACGCACCAGTGTTGACTGATAATGGACAGAACACACATCCAGAGGCTGAGAGTCTCCTGGTGAGTTAAAAAGGGAAAACGATCGAGTTATATACAGTAGTCTAGTCTTGACCGACATTTTATTGTTTACATTTTGACACCCGTTAAAGATGATGTGCAGATTACCAATGATGATGTGCAGCGTCGATGTCACAGGGTCATTTATGCCTATGGTAGTGAAACACACACAATCTGTAGAGCCTGTGGAGATGAGTAAACACAGGGAGGTAAACTAACACTCCTCTCACTATCTAAACCATGCATCAGTGCTATGAACAGACCACAATCGCCACCCTCTTCCGCACGCATGTCAGTCACGGAGCTATGCAAACGTTCACCTGCTGGAATAATGCCAATGTGGAGGTCACACGGCTGCAGCATTACAGTCGGCTCGTGTTCTGAAATTCCCGCCTCCTTCTGGGTTCGTCCAATCACACCGTGCAGCAGCTCACTGAACATGCCGTCTCCACCCACGCATATGACTCTGAACAGGAAAAAAAGATTTGACTTCCTAAAACCTAAATATAGAGTATTCTCAGCAGGCTTGATCAAAATATAGTGATGCATATTTCTACGATTGCCTTGCAGGTATTAAGGCAACACTTCTGCTTTAACAACAAAATACAGAGGACAGGGCGCATGTGACATGAATTATTACAACGACACCATTGTTACCATACATTCTTGAATCTTTATTCGTAAGGAATGACCACTGAAGGATCACTTACCCATCAAACCCTGTTACATCTTTCTTCAGGATGTAGTCTCTGGCCTGATTTGTACGTTCAGTCACTAAAAACAAGAAACATCACCCAGTTTTATTTAAAATCGCTCTGTATCTTTGTTTAATGAGGTTATATAATGTGAAACCTTGTTTGCCTTGATCTTTTGAAATAAGAGAGTTGTTCTATGTATTAATTTTTAGTACACAAAACCAGTCCAGAAATTTAATTTATTAAATTACATTAAATGACTCCTACAATTATTGACAAATGAACATTACTTAATTACTTAAAAAAATGTATTATAATAAAATAATCATAATATTTTTTTATTAATTAATTAAACTGCTAGGGATAGATCTAATACTTTTCCCTTTGCATATTTAGCACAAACAACACACACACACACCACACATATTATATATATATTAAACAAGAACCACACCATTCAAATAAGATGACCAAAATTATATATATTCTGAGGGACGGTGCAAAAATCAAATATTGAGAAAATCACTTTTAAGTTCTCGCAAATTATCCTTAGCATGCCATATGACTATCGCAAATGACACTTTGATATACTAATACGGGAGGAATGTACAAAATATCTTCAGAACATGATTTTTGGAATTAAAGAAAAATCTATCATTTTGACACATACCATGTATTTTTGGCTATTGCTACAAATACACCCATACAAGATATATATATTAATATATATATATTTATATTATATATACACGTATATATATGCTACAATATACATATAGAATATTTTTGAATTGATTATTTATTAAATTAATTATTATTTATGTTCACCAAAGCTGCATTTATTTACTCAAAAATACAGAAAAAAACTGTAATATAGGGAAATAGATTTTCCTTCTTACGCAATCTTTATTCCAATTTTCCACGAATTGCAATCTTTTGTAACTTATTCAGTCTTCTGTCACTTTTTTACCAAGTTAATGTGCCTTGATGAAAGATAAGATTTTTCTTATTTTATTAAGAAAAATTAAATAATTGAAAAACAATCTTACTGACCTCACTTTTGAATGATAGTGTGTATGTCATTTAGTATATATAGTATACAGTTTTTTATTGAATGATGAAATGACCCCTTTACAATGTGTTGCAAATTTAGGTATAAAAGTAAAAATAGTAGATAAAATAAATAAATGAATAATGTAAACTATTAATAGGGACATGCTATTTTGTCACAATTTCATTCGATTATATAAATTTGCTACTTAATTGAGCCCTCTTCCAAAGTCTTGATAAAGATCTACGGATGTTACTTGAGAACTGTACTACCTGACGTGCACGGCATATCAGAGACCAAGCGGGGGGACACTTGATAACTGCTCAGTTATTGAACGGTACAGATAGAGTCTCAGTATCTTACCCACAACATGAGAGCTGATGCCAGCCAGCTCAAACAGAGGGGCCACTAGAGAGTGAAAGATCTGTTTCCCCCTCTTCTTTCCTCCGAAAGGATTAATGAACACCAACAACCTGTGAGGACGCGAGGGGCCTGATAACAGAGAAGCAGATGAAGGGAGAGACGTTAATGAGTCATTAGAGAATAATGAGTGTGGATGAATGATTAAGGGTGTTATTTTCCGCTTTACATACTGTGGGTTTTGAGTGCGGTCTGGAGTTGAGTGATCCATTGATCCCGGACACCCCGGCTTGGACAGCAGAACTGGGTCCTGCCCAGACTCCACGGTGCTCCAATACCGTTTCCTTTGCTGCTGCGCTTCACATAGAATACTTTTGTGATAAGAAAAAGACAAATGTTTAGTCTAACATCACTGTATTTGACCCCTATGCAAAAAAATTCCCTTTGAGAAACTTGCAAATCACATTGTAGGATTTTTAAAGAATTTATTTGCAAATTATGTGGAAAATAAGTATTTGGTCAATAACAAAATTTACTTTGTTATATACCCTTTGTTGGCTATGACAGAGGTCAAACGTTTTCTGTAGTCTTCACAAGGTTTTCACACACTGTTTGCTGGTATTTTGGCCCATTCCTCCATGCAGATCTCCTCTAGAGCAGTAATGTTTTGGGGCTGTCGCTGGGAACACGGATTTTCAACTCCCTCCCAAGATTTTCTATGGGGTTGAGATCTGGAGACTGGGTAGGCCACTCCAGGACCTTGAAATGCTTCTACGAAGCCACTCCTTCGTTGCCCGGGCGGTGTGGTTGGGATCATTGTCATGCTGAAAGACCCAGCCACGTTTCATCTTCAATGCCCTTGCTGATGGCAGGAGGTTTTCACTCAAAATCTCATGCTACATGGCCCCATTCATTCTTTCGTTTACACGGATCAGTCGTCCTGGTCCCTTTGCAGAAAACAGCCCCAAAGCATGATGTTTCCACCCACATGCTTCACAGTAGGTATGGTGTTTCTTTGGATGCAACTCAGCATTCTTTCTCCTCCAAACACATCAAGTTGAGTTTTTACCAAAAAGTTATATTTTGTTTTCATCTGACCATATGACATTCTCCCAATCCTCTTCTGGATCATCCAAAATGCTCTCTAGCAAACTTCAGACAGGCCTGGAAATGTACTGGCTTAAGCAGGGGGACACGTCTGGCACTGCAGGATTGAGTCCCTGGCGGCGCAGTGTGTTACTGTTGGTAGCCTTTGTTACTTTGGTCCCAGTTCTCTGCAGGTCATTCACTAGGTCCCCCCGTGTGGTTCTGGTATTTTTGCTCACAGTTCTTGTGATCACTTTGACCCCACGGGGTGAGATCTTTGTGGAGCCCCAGAGCGAGGGAGATTATCAGTGGTCTTGTATGTCTTCCATTTTCTAATAATTGCTCCCACAGTTTATTTCTTCACACCAAGCTGCTTACCTATTTTAGATTCAGTCTTCCCAGCCTGGTGCATGTCTACAATTTTGTTTCTGGTGTTCTTTGACAGTTCTTTGGTCTTGGCCATGGTGGAGTTTTGGAGTGTGACTGTTTGAGGTTGTGACAGGTGTCTTTTATACTGATAACGAGTTCAAACAGATGCCATTTAATACAGGTAACCAGTGGAGGACATTGGAGCCTCTTAAAGAAGAAGTTACAGTTCTGTGAGAGCCAGAAATCTTGCTTGTTTTAGGTGACCAAATACTTATTTTACCGAGAATTTACCAATTAATTCTTTAAAAATCCTACAATGTAATTTTCTGGATTTTTTTTCTCATTTTGTTTCTCAAAGTTGAGGTATACCTATGATGAAAATAACAGGCCTCTCTCATCTTTTTAAGTGGGAGACTTGCACAATTGGTGGCTGACTAAAAACTTTTTTTCCCCACTGTATGTCCAAACCTCCAGACGGTCCGCTAAACAAACAATACATAAATACTGATGGTGCTACACTTATCTTGATAATTGGCATTTGTTTAAAAAAAAACAAAAGACCACAAAACAAGGTCCAAAACTTTAGGAGAAAGTAGCTGCATTCAAATTCCCATGGACTGCATTTGATGAACAACTTCTCTATCGAGGGACATTATGCAAGAAACCAGATCTCCAGAATCAATACGGAGCAGCTCTAGTGTATTTATACATGACCACCAACCAAACCAGCATGATTAGCTCTGCTCTCCTACCTGCACTCGGCTGCTGGGGTCCTTTTTAATCCATTTGATGACCGTCTCATAGACCAGCTCCTCTGCTTTCGTGTTCAGGCTGTCATTGGACATGTAACTGACCAGGTCTTCTTTGGAAATGTTGAGAATCTCGTCCTGACCGGCCACGTCGGGGAAGTTCTGCAGGGCGAAGGCCTTTGCCATGTTGTGGAGTTCGGTGCACTGCATCGCCTCAGCCATGGCCAACACTCCCAGACAGTTAGCGGCCGTCAGCTGTTTCTCTGCAAGAGACGCACATATACACACATGAGCTGGGGAAAAAAAACCTCGAACACACTAACAATGAGAGGTGTTGGGAAGATTTAATTTATCCAAGTGTGTTGCTGTGGAAAAGGCAAGTGTAATATCTCAAGCAGCTAGTGGGAAAAAGACCCAAGCATGGGAATCGATTGGGCAGGAGGCTCACTGGGGACTTTGATTCGTCCAGACAGACACAAACCTTTTCTACTGCATGGAAGGTCAACAAACAAACCACTACTAAACCTGCACTTACTTCATAAGAACAGAACTTTTGGCTTCAAGTCAACATTAAACCCATATACTATCCTTTTTACTTCAATCATAACAATAAACAAAATAAAATAAAGATGTTGTAAATACACAAAGTTTTTGTAAATAAACATTACACAGGAATAATAATAAAACAAATAGAATAAATATATAGTTTAGTCATGAAACTCTAGATGGCGCAGGCTGATGGGTCCTTAATGTAACTGATGATATTATTAGCAATAAAAGACTTGTCACAAGCTGATTTGTTCATGCTGCATATGCAGCCAATGATCTTACTGCCTTGCATTTATATGGCTGCTAGCATTCACTTGAGATTCCTGCAGCGCACTTTCAGAGTTTCTCTGAAACCCTCCACCTTTCCCAGCTCCACCTGTATAGATCTGCTATGGGGTTATTTTATATGATATTTGTGCAGCAGCAATATGTCTTAAATACTCACGGCACCGTATCACCGTATGCATTGGCAGTAGCAAGTTCCTGTTCTTGCTTGCAGCAGCAGCAATAATCTACAACTCCAGCAATAACCACAGCGCCTCAGCAGCAATATCTACAACTACAGCAATAACCAGCAGCAATTCAGCAGCAGCAGCGAAGCAGATCTGTTCCGCCAAGACCAAATGTATTAACATTGTCATATCCATCACCATTCTAAAATCTTCAGAGAGTTGTCATGATTAAAAAATAAAAAATAAATTTATCATCCTATTATAAATTATTATCATGTAAGCAGTAAGTCTGAGTCAAGAACTGAAATGTGAATAAAATAATAAAAGCGTCTGCTGATGCATGCAATAAATAACTATAATGATTATCTTAGTTATAGATATTTTATTATTATGAAAATTTTTATTTATAAAATTCTCACTGAGGGTTATATATACTCTTTTAAGTGCCCTTTAAAATTGTTAATATATAAAATATTGCTAACAATTGCAAATTAATTTTTATCTCCACTAAATGGTAAATTATATAAATTATACATACAACATACATACAACATATACACTATATTGCCAAAGTATTGGGACACCCCCTTCTAATGAACAGGTTTGACTACTTTAGTAATTTCCATGAGTACAAATCTTGATGTTTAAGCATATAATGATATTCTAGTGAATTGTGTGCTTCTAATTTTATACCAATAGCTTGAACAGGACCCTTTTCTATTCTAACATGACAATGCCTCTGTTTGTAAGTCAAGGTTAAAAAATAAATGATTGATTCAGTTATTGTGGAAGAACTTGACTGGTCTGCACAAAACCAAGTCCTAATCCCAGCTGAACACCACTGGTGTGACTTTAAATGCAGACCTTAAGCCAAAAACTCATTTCCGAACCAGACCAAGACTTTTGGCAATATATATACAATATATATATATTATATATATCATATTATATGTTCATTGACGCTTTTATCTAAAGTGCCTACAAAGGAGAAGCACACATTATATACTGTATTATTATATATATATATATATATATATATATATTAGATATATAGTAGATGTGTGTGTGTGTGAAGTGTGTGTGTGTGTGTGTGTGTGGTGTTAACTAACTTTCTGTACGTAGCATTTTAAAACTAGTTTTTAATATCAACCTGCTGTTTGTGTAATATATCATATATTGTATGAGATGCTAACACTCAAAAGTGAACTTATTAAAACATTAAATGCATATATAATGCATTTTACTTTATGCAATGCATTGTCAAGTTCTTTCTGCATTAAATCAAGCATACAGTATATGACGAGCTCTGGATAAAGGCGTAAAGAAAACTCCTCTCATACAACACATCTCCCAGCACTCAAAACACAATTACGTGTAATGAAAGCACATGCGCTTATGAAAGCGTAAATGGCTTCGATTTCTATTACCAAATATTTAAATGCACCATCTTGACTGCAAGAACTCAAAACTCTTTCTCGCTGATGAAACCTTGAAGAAGAATCTCTTTTGCAGAGCGTTCACTTTTCATACGCATTCAAGTGCCATACATCACTTATGTGAAGCGGTCACGCTAACAAGAGTGTCTCAAGTCAGTCTTGCACATTTCGACTTTTCATTTCTAACTTTTGTATAGTGAAGTAGACGGAGCACTCCAGCGGATCCCTACAGGAGAGAATGTCATTTCATAGGTGTTGAGGTGTTGATAGATTAATAAGCTCCAGATCCCAGGGGTTCATGGGAAGAGGAGCACAAACTAGAGCTGTCAATGCCACCGACTTCCACTTTCTGATTCTGAAGCTAAACTCATAATTCACATTCCTTGAACCTGCCTTATCAACAGCACATTTCGATTACTCAATTCAGTTAAGTGCTGTCAAATATATAGTCATTTTGTCACTAGTTAGCCGAAGTGTGGTTCAATTATTTATAAGAGTGACAACTGCATTATACAACCAAAAATCACTAATGAATTATAATGTTGTGTATAAAATATAAATGTTGCACAGGTGTAAAAATAATGAAAATAAATACATATAACATAATAAATGTATAAATAAATTTGATATATGTAAATGTTCTAAATATGGATGGATGGATGGATATTAAATATTGTGAAATATACATAAATTAACCAACTTTTTACAGGTGGTAGTTCAAAAATTTTAAATAGCAACAATTTTTTATGTAAATATATCTATTTTGCGACGTATGTTTTATGGTGTTATTCATGTGAAAAGTAATTTCTATGAAAACTAAAAGGGAAAACTACAATTAGAACATGATTTTTTTTATCGTCCTATTTCAATTCTTTTTTGGCAGTTCAATTCTTTTCGGTTTCATTTCTTTTTTGTGTTATCATTACTGACTTATATGTGTAATTATTTCTTATTTACACTTCAAATATAACAAGAGGCTCCGTGCAGAAAGAAAAAGAGAACTAGATATTTTATATAATAAACTACGAGGTAATATATATATATATTAAAAAAAAAAATATAGATATATATAATATATTATATATATAAACATCCCTACAATTCTATATATAGATTATATCCACATATATATACACAGATACACATCCATACATCAGTCATCCAACATACATACATGGCATAATAAATATTTAAACTATATTTAAATATAAATACTTTGAATAGAATATTATAACTTAATTAATAATAATATTTTTTAAATTCATACTATACATTATAAATAATTGAATATCTATTCACACACCACAGAGCAACATTTATGGGTCATCCTGCTGAAAGCCTAATTTTTTACAACCCCAAATACAACTACTCAACCCAGGATCATTCATTTCGATGTCATTTTCCAGTTCAAGTCAATCATCACCAGCAATCCTGCAAGCATCTGAATTCAATTGTGCAGCTATTCTCATTCAGTTCTCATGGTGCCTCGCCGCCCTTCAGGAATCTACATGCTAAAATATGTATGGACTGACTCCGAGTCTGGCTCCTGGTGCAATATCTGACTAAAATATTACAAGTATTCAGATTACTAGAAATGACCGCATATCAACCGTCAAGATGTCTGATTCACAACCAGCGCGCGAGTCATTACGACTTCTGTCAATAGAGCAACTGATTTCCTAATTTCACTGCGTCCATGGCAGAGAGTGTGTGTGTTTGTGGGTGTGTGTGTTTGTGGCTCATGTGTCAATCAACATAACTCAAGCCTCCAGCTCTGAAAGGGGAAACAGAATCCAAAAAGAGAGAGCGAGACGTGGACAGAATGAATAATGAGCGTATTCCCTCACGGCTTCACCATGAAGTTCCAGTAAATTACTCCAAGTTTTTAGAGTACCTACAAAAACAAACTCATTAGAAAGCCTATTACCATAATTTGTCCACGAGAGATTGAGAACGACAGTCATGTTCTGCATTTACTGCAGCATTTCTTTCCTGAGGTCCTCTTACAATGTTACTCAAGGTTACTTGCACCAAAAGCAGTTTTGCATGACTGTTTTTTAATTCTCTCTTTGACCAGACATGATGGGAAAAGCTTTTCTAAGCAATTTGTCTGAAAATGAAACTAATGCATACAGTGTTGTATTAAATGCATGCAATTTAGTGACGGAATTAGTTGCACGATTTTGGTGAAATGTCTGGGGAAAAATGTAATCTGTCTGGTTCTTACCGAGGAAGGAGACACAGACTTTGCAGAAAGTGTTGAACTGGAACTTGTTGGCCACCTCCAGTAGGGTCTTAGCATTGGCCGGTCGGATAATGAGGATCCTGTAAACAAATCAAGGAGAAGCTCCCGAACATCTAACTGAGGTTGTGCTCATTGTCAGCTGCATCTTCTCCACCGTTTCTGTCTCTCCCGAAACCTGACACATATGAAGAAGGTTAACTGCACTTGGTCTCAATTTCAACTGAAGTGTGTGTTGTGTGGGGGGGGGGGGGTAGATATCCTCTCACAAATATCTATAGACTTCAGAACAGTGTTGTTACTGTTGTTACCTAAAACTACAACTACTAAAAATTGCTTTCATTAACTGAAATAAAGCTGAAACGAAATATAAATATTACATGATAAAACTTTACAATTAAATGTTAAATGAAAATTAGAAAAACCTGCCTTAGCACTCACTGAATAAATTAAGGACTAAAATTAATAAATATTATTAACCTACATTTAAAAAAAAATTTTTCTTTACTTATTTTAATTTTACTTTTCGTTTAAGCTCAAAAGTGTAAACTCCAATTAAAATGAAAAAAGAAGCCAATTTCAAAATATGGATTCAAATTTTATTTTATTTTCAGTGTATAAAAGTTAACTTTTGGTCTGTTCCCTCACACAATTCTATCATATGAACTTCCTAACCGTGTTGTATTATTATCATAAACTAAAACTAACATCATTTTTTGTAAACTGCAAAAAGCTGAAATTAAATATTAGATGAATATTAAATAAAAAAAGTACAATTATATGTTTATTTTAAAAAATTAGAAATGCTGCCGTTGGCAACTAAAAAATATTGTTAACAATGTTAAACATAAAGTTGAAGACTACTAAAAAATCAATCATATAAAATGTCTTTAAAAACCAAATAAAAATCTAAAAAAAGACAAAACACACAAGTTTTAATTTTCATTTTAATTTTTAGTTCAATTGCTAAGCTCACAATTAAAAATTGAAAAAAAACCTTTGTGGGGGGAAAAAATGTAAACATTAAAGCTAATTCGAAATATTAATAAACACTATAATAGTTAATAAATAACACTGAAATATCACTGCTTCAGAAGACTTGAATATAGTTGTATGGACTATTTTAAGGCGTTTCTTATGGTATTTTTTGGAGTTTGACAGGGTCACTACTACATCACCGCATAAAGATTTTACAATAATTTTAACAATAGTTTGTTTCTGAGTGAACTACTCCATTAAGAAACAATTAAAAACCTATCAAGCAGCGCAAAGCGAGATGGACTCATTTGGAAGAGCATCAACTAAGTCAAGCCTGTGAGTTTCTCTACAGCAGCGCTTGAGGGAAAACTTGAGTGAGCTGCTATGCATTTTCATGCATAATACATGTTTAAAGGCATATGGAGAGTGCAGATTGCCTGGCTGCTGAGATGAGCTGCTCTCCGTATAGAAGAGGGCTGCTGGCTTAGCGTATCTGCTGAGGGCTGATTGGCAGACGGATACACCGCGGCTTTGGTTTTTGTCATTGTTTGGGTGCATGTCTTTACTTTTAAGACACTAAACCTATAAACCTTAATTATCAGGGACGCTGCAAAAAGACAAAGGTGTCTGGAGAAACAAAAGCTCATAATGATGTTCCATTAATGGACGACCACGTCCAACAAGCAGTTAGACATGGCGGAGGTGGAAATAATAATAAAGATGATACCTCTCTTCTGCTTCTATTCTAACTCGAGACACATGCAATTTAAAGGTGAAGTGTGTAATTTCTGAGTCACTATCAGCAGCAAATGAGATTGTGAAGAGAAAAAAAAATCTGCTTTGAAACAAGAAAATGTTCAGGGTCTTTGCACGTGTTTCAGGAGGACAAAAACACTTTTGCCTGATCGAGTTGTGTTTTAAAATGCATCATATAAAGCAGAGTAAAATGGGTGCAATTTAATGCTACACCAAAACTGAGATAAAGTATTTTAGCATAACAAATGACATTTCCTCTTTAAACAAATCACACGATGTTGCTTTAAGGAATAGTTCCACCAAAAATGAATGTGCTCACCCTCAGCCATCCAAGATGTAGATGAGTTTGTTTCTTCATCAGATTTGGAGAAATGTTGCATTCCATCACTTGCTCACCAATGCAGTGAATGGGTGCCGTCAGCTGATAAAAACATCACGATAATCCACAAGTAATCCACACCACTCCAGTCCAGTCCATTAATCAATGTCTCGTGAAGCCAAAAGCTGCGTGTTTGTAAGAAACAAAACCACCATTAAGGCGTTATTCACACCTTCTTGTTTGTTCGATTGAATCGAACTCAAGTTCGTTTTCCCCTTTGGTGCGGATCTTTTGGGCTGGTGTGAATACAGCAATCGCACTCGGGTGCGGACCAATCAACCGTACCGAGACCCAGCTGAAGAGGTGGTCTCAGTCCGGTTCCAAATGAACTCCGGTACAGTTCAAAGGATGAACCAATGAATGGATGACCTTAGCACACATGTGGTTTTGTTTACAGTTTCTGGTTCACTTGCAAAAAGGGCAGTGTGAAAGGGAACCACACCAAACAAAACAAAAAACAAAAATAATAAATCCACATTGTATTTGGTCCGGACCAAAGCAAGCGAACTATCGGACTTTCCTGGTGTAAATACACCCCAAGACGTTTTAACTTTAAACCGTTGCTTCTGTCCAAAACACTACATCCCGTAATCCACAATAACGCTTTCCTCCAGTGTCTCCTGTTCTCCTCTCACATTAAAATTCACCCAACATATTTGTTTAGAGCCATTTTGGACTGTTTTCCCTCATAAACAGTGCTTGATCCGTGCAGATTTCTCTCCTGATTTAAACCAGATGACTTTATCACTGGAAGCATTTAGGATGGCGGGACTCGTCTTTAATAGGGAAGCAACAGTTTAAAGTTAAAAACACCTTAATGACGGATTTGTTTCTTACAAACACACAGCTTTTGTCTTCTCAAGACATTAACTGCTGGACTGGAGTGGTGTTTTTACTTGTGGATTATTGTGATGTTTTTATCAGCTGTTTGGACTCTCGTTCTGACGGCACCCATTCACTGCAGAGCATCCATTGCTGAGCAAGTGATGGAATGCTACATTTCTCCAAATCTGATGAAGAAACTAACTCATCTACATCTTGGACGGCCCTAGAGTGAGCAAATTGTCCATTTTTGGGTGAGCTATTTCTTTAAAATTCTAGATATTTGCAA
Organism: Sinocyclocheilus anophthalmus; assembly: GCA_018155175.1. NCBI lineage: Eukaryota > Metazoa > Chordata > Actinopteri > Cypriniformes > Cyprinidae > Sinocyclocheilus > Sinocyclocheilus anophthalmus. The sequence goes on along the minus strand of JADLZN010001471.1, from coordinate 6,394 downwards.
AATATGCACAGACAAATGAATGCTACATGTGGCAGACATACAGACAGACAGCGTAATGTAAGCAGGGAAGGAAAGGAGGGGGTAGAAAATCAGTTCTGCCACAGGGAACCAGCAGCCATCCTACAGGGAAAGGGACCATTCCATGACTGGGATGTGGATTTACTTTCAAACACCTGCCAAAATAGAGTTCAACACGGCCTGCGTACGAACGGTGACATTAGTCGTTATAAGAGCTTGGACTTGGAGGAGGCAAAAGGCAGAATATGAGGTGAGGTGGGTGTCTCTGGCGGTGGCTGAAAAATCAAGAAATGTTACTCCTGAAAAGAAAAACAAAAATGCAAAGTTTATTGCTGTCAGGTGTAAGTGGAGGAGGAGAAATATTAAGAAAGAAAAGGCAAAAAAGTAGTTGACCGTTAAGAGGTGGGAAAGAAAAAGAGCCCTCTCTCTGTCCCTGAGATCACGCTCACATTTGCAGTATTTCCATAAACACTGCTGCTCAGAAAAGAGCTTTCGGGCCATAATTTTATTCTCAAGTATGATCACATGTCTGGCCTGAAAAAAAAAAAATCTATACGGTTATCAAAATCTTCCGTCCACGGACTATGACTATTATATTGATTAGACTGGGACCATACAGTGACAACAGTATGGCACTCAAAGGAGTGAAAAAGACTGTAGTTTTAAGAATGAAAAGGTGCATAATATTTGAATGATGATGCTGGTTTCTAAAACGCCTTCTTTTGGATATATTCTCAGGCAGCATCACATGTACTCTTTATAGAGATCCCAGAATGCATTGCAATTTAAATAAATAAATAAATAAATAAAAACTCCTGTTAAACCATCAGTCTAGACCAACTGAACCAGTGGAAAACAAGTTTATGCATAAATACAAAAAAGCATATATGCATAAATAAACGCCCAAATAAATGCATAAACAATTGAATGTGTAAATAAATAAATTCATATATAATTCTACAAATAAATATTCTAGAAATAATTAGATCAATGCATAAAGAAATACAAATTTAATCAAATGAATGCATAAGCAAAACTAAAAATTGAATCAAAATAAATGCATGGGCATAAATTCATAAATACATGTGAACATTTATAATTGTTCATCATGATAATTATGATTATACTCTCCAAACAATGGACTATATTAACTCCACAATATTTCTTTAAAAAAATTACACTTCAGCTTATGCCTATATTGTGTCTTCCAGACATAAAAAAGCTAAGAGGATCAAAAGAAACCACTAGAACGTCTGAGTTAAGTGTCCATTTTAATGGAACAAAACAAATCAAGAGTTGTCAAACTAAAGTGGGCTCTTCAACGCCAGCTATCCGTCTCAGACTAATAACGAAGTGTCTATGCTAATATATACGTGAAAACACTCAGCAAGTGGCAACCTGATGGATGCACTGCCTGAAACAAAGCACGAATATTCAATAAAATCCAGCAGAAAGGCTGAATCTCTGGAGATTTTGTGAAATTCATAAGCGGCGCTGCCTTGTATCGATTCGAACGAGGCGGCGTTAATGGCTATATATTACATCCAAATGCAGATCCACTTAGTGCATGATTTGCTAAATGGATGAATCACTTTTTAATGCACATTTTCTCTGAGAACGACAAATACTGCAGGTGTTCTTTATAGACGATTAGATAAACACGGTCCGTTTGACTGATATAAATGACGGGGACTGACTGACAGCCTGATTCGCTCATTAAAGGGCCGCCAGACATCTCCGATATTAAACTCAGATTACAGCCCAATGCATGGATCATTTTCAAGATCAATGTTTCGTTCAGATTTGATATTCATCATATAGGCCTTCTTTTCCCTTAAAGTTCAAAGACTGAAGTCGATTTTTATTAAGCATGTCTGAAGTGTAAACAAGCAAATAATCATGCTGAAATAGTGTAAGACCACTCACATTTTTCCCACTAGAAATGCATGAGAAATTAATAATGCAAGAGTGTTTTTTGAACAGTTTAGTATGCTGCTGCTTTATGGATCATGAAACGCCATTGATTTTATTCTGCTGAACAAAGCTGTTGACTCAATTTAATGTAGCGTGAATTTTCAGCTGATAGACAGTTCTATGTACATAAATGCACATAAATGTCGGATTGACCTTTCCAGTTGAACTCTATGAAGTTGAACTGGATTGCACTGTCTGTTCAAATGCATCATAAACAAATTCATAATTGCAATGAACACAAATAAATCAATGCATAAATGCGCTTGTGCATAAATAAAACTATAAATTGCATATAATATATATATATAATATATATATATATAAGGCCTTAAGTCCATAAATAAATAAACAGATGTCCTAAATCTATACCTAAATTAAAAGCGAAACGTAATACAAGCACAATGAATAATATGTAATTAATGTATAAATAAAACAAATACTTTAAAATTGCATAAATGCATAATGTCATAAACATTTTTATAAATAAGATACATGCAGAAATGCAAAAAAGAACCAAAATAACTGTTGTGCTGACCCCACAGAAAAAACTGAAGTCAAATAATTACATGTGCATAATAATGCATAGTATAAAATTGCATGAATACATTTTTGCGAATCATGAACTGTTATTCATTTAATTCTAATCATTTTGTGAGTCCCATGTGCTGATGTGCACCAGATCAGTTAGGATGCTGCCTTGGTAGCTCAATAGGTTTTTACAGAAATGCTAGTTTCCTCTGCGTTTGAAAGAAGAAAATCTAGACGTCAATGAGAGTGTGAAATTCCCCATCCAGAGAACCTAGTTTCTGTGCTTCCAGAGGCACTGGAACTCAAATCGTTTGTGAGGTGCATCAGCACATTTTGTGCTTCACTGAGAACAACTTCTGAGTTATTGCTTCTAATGCAGTTTTCATCGCTGCTGCTCTTGAGATCCGGACTAAATTCACAATCAACCGGCCGAGATTCCCAAGCACAATCTGGAGTGGATTCATCACAATATATATCAGACGGGAATATGAAAGCATTACAGCAATTTCATATGCCAAGCCAACTGAAATCTGTTTGTTCCTCGAGTTCAACACCCTGGTTTGTGTTTAATTTGATGTGACTAAAACGAGGCTGAGAGGGCTAGATGAACAACACATGCGTGCGATCAGTTGTATTATTGTGCACTTTCATTCAACAACACATTAACCCTGTAAAGCCTCCTGTATCATTATTTGATGCACAAATTTCTAAGGCTTTTAAATGGTCAACATGACCAAAACTGTTGCACTAAGTTCTCATTGCATATGTTTGGATCATTTCAATCTCATCTCACTAATACTACAAGACAGATATAAGACTTAGACATAGTTTGGGGATAGAGAGGATTACTAGCTATTTATATAATTTCATGTACTTATCTGTTATACCTGTTATAAACCTCAATTGTTCGAATTATCGTGTTTGTCATATAAATATCAGCATCTGCACCAAATTCATATCTTTCTCAGTTTAAGTCTCTGAATAAAATTGAGCTGTTTTTTCTCTATATTCTCACTATATCAGACTATATGAGTCATCAAATCCCCTGTGGGTCCCCCCCCCCCCCCCCCCCCCGCTATACAGGGGTGCCCCAAACTCTGTCCTGGAGGGCCGGTGTCCTTCAGAGTTTAGCTTCAACTTGCCTCAACACACCTGCCTTTAAGTTTCTAGTATGTCTAGCTTAATTAGCTGGTTCAAGTGTTTAATTGGGGTTGGAACTAAACTCTTCAGGACACCGGCCCTCCAAAACCGAGTTTGGGCACCCCTGCTCTAAACAATGTAATGACAAAAAAAAAAAAGTTTTTTTTTAATATTTTTGTTATGAAAAAAATAAACTTTTTTTATATGTCCCCGCCTTTACGGATTAAAATACTTTTACAAAATTGTAAAAATTAGATATGCTTTCCCACTTTTTTAAAAAAAACTAAACATTAACAAAAAAAAAAAATTAAAAATTTTCAAAAAAAAATTTAGAGCTTTTACATTAATATTTCCAAGATCATAATTTCATTTTTGGTCATACTAATCAGAACCAAATTCCTCGCATAATAAATTAGTTTTTCTTGTTTCGTCCTATTCTTACTACATCATACTCGCCTAAAAGTCTACTCACAAAAAAGCGCAAACTTAATACGTCACCACTTAATGTTTCTGACTATTATTTTCATACTATTCGTATGAAGCCCGTTTCCCGCCACTGGGAATAAAAAATAAAAGAGGTAAATTGCGTCCTTTTTTATCTCACATCTGAATTTTTTCAATAATTGCGTGATATAACGCACAATTGCAGTTAAAAGTCTAAATTTCGCGAGACCAAGTCGCAATTCTGAGAAAATATATCACGACTGCGAGATATAAACTCGCATTCTGAGAACATATCATCTTTTTCCCCCCTCAAATCACTTTTAACTCGCAATTGCGAGTTTATATCTCAAAATTCTGAGAAAAAAGTCAGAATTGGCCAAAAGAAAAGTCAGAATTGCGAGTTTTTATCTTGCAATTGTGACTTTACATCTCGCAAATCTGACTTTATAGCTTGCAATTGTGAGTTTATATCACGCAATTATGAGAAAATAAGTCAGAATTGTGAGATAAAAAGTGCAATTACCTTTTTTATTTTTTATTCAGTGGAGGAAACCGGCTTCCATAATTCTGACTATAATGTCTAGGCAAAAAAAAAATTTAAATGTTAAAATTAAATAATATTTTTTTTTAATTAGACATGACCTATTATACAGACAGGATCCAAAATGAAAAACTTTTGCAAACTATCTTTTTCCATTCTTTTGATTTTATGTGCATTTTTCCACTATTTCTTTCTGCTAGCTAGCAAAAGTCAGGCACCAATCAAAAGTATCATATGCAAATAAACATTTTAAGTTTAAAGGTTTGCTTCAGCACAAATGTACTGCAAACAGTTTGCCGCAAAGCTCATTTGCATGTAAAAATACAAATTTGCAGTAAATGTGCGACAAAATTTGCCTCGCAGGTTCACCAGAAGGGCACCTGATACTTGTACAACAGATTCTAGGCTTGTGCATTTCTTTGCCTGTAAGCATGATTCAGTATCAGTTTTGCTCGTAAACAACATCCAGTCAGTCTTACGGCTCCGGGACACCCGACTGCTGAGATCAGCATCGATACGAGACGGCAAAGTCGGCAAGAAACAGAATTTCCCCAAGCATAAACGAGATCTGCGCAGCTCCCTTAATCTCGACAGCACGCTCAAAGCGGCGTGTGAATGTCTGCCGAGATATGGAGCGAGTCACAGCAGGTAAAAGGTGAAGTGGGACAACTAGAGCATCCCGTCGAAGCACTTGACACAGACAGCCAAGTGCAGCGCTGATCCAATATGCCAAACGCATCCCTAAAATCTGCCTTTCATTTGTTTTGACATTTACAAAGCATTTAAAACCAAAACCCCCAGTCATGGAACTTCTTCACCCATTAAAATGCAAACCGGCACACTTAGTGAATGGAGATGAAACGGTCAGATCGGTCGACGCCTTGACCTTTTTCAGCAGTGAAATACATTCGTCAGTGGGACAGACAGAATGGCTACTGGCCCTGTGACGGGAACCGATGTCTTCGGACCTGCAAGAGACGGGGAGGGAAAAGGAGGCGACACAAAAGCACCCTACGAAAAGAACAGAACAGATCAAGGATGGGAGGAAAGCAAACCTTTTCACCATGTCCTTGAAATACAAGCTGCAGGAAGCTAGAACATTTTGATGGACTTCAAACTCTTTGCCTTCAACAATTATTTTCAGGTCTGTAAACTCTTTCTCTCGTCGCTGCTGGTTCAATTCCTTCAACATTTCTGTAGAACAAGAGAAAGAAGAGAAACAGTGATTTTCGGACCATCTGAGATCCAAGCACACAGCATATGATGACAAAAACAAAATCAATCATTACTCGAAGAAAAACAGGGAATTATTTGTGCAAGTAAAAGGCTGGAATGGAGGAATAAAACCATCAAGCATGAAGGAAAAACAACAACAGAAGTGAAGGGCAGAGGTCAGCGCTCTCGTTTCATTAGGATTCCACGAAGCAAACGCTCAGCTTCATCAGTATGATGTCTACAGCTCTGATTTCAAGGAATACTTCAGCCAAAAATGAAAACGCTGGCATTATTTACTCACCATCATGTCATTCCAAACCCTTCTTTCTGTTCATTTCAGACATTTCATTTTAGGGTGAACTCTTCCTTTCACAAACAATGGAACGCTACAGTCGGGTTCTGGAAATAAAAGTTTCTTCACTTCTTTATGTAATTTTATTAGTATTATAGTGTTGTAACGATATTATTACTAAAGCGGCTTTGGTTTTCAGACACCCCACACGTATATATATATATATATAGATATTATATATA
>JADLZN010001470.1:0-26383 GCA_018155175.1 Sinocyclocheilus anophthalmus | reverse complement strand
TAGGTCTGAAACGATTCCTCGAATACCTCGAGTAATTCAAATACAAAAAATAATCGAGGCAACTTATTTGCCTCAAGGCTTAATTTAGTCCATTTACTGTAACTACACTGGAACAACATTAGGGCCTTTCGCACCGCTTTAGTTCCAGAACTAAATGTACAGTACTAAAGTACTGGGACGATTTTGCGCAAACTATTTACCATTTAAAGGGTTGAATTTGCACCTGGCGTGTGGACTAGGAACCGGCAAAAAAAAAAAAAAAAAAGAAAAAAAATCCACAGCGCGTCATTTGTCGCGCGTTCAACACCGGAACCAAGAAACAACGTTAACAACGGGAGGATGGAGGACGCTGTGATCGGAGCTGTTTTTGTTGTGTCTCGCATGTTTCACAATAATGGACATGGAATGTCGACGTATACGTAAAGCGATTGAAAGAACGGAAAGGAAGACTAAGAATCTCTAACGACAACTGGCAGTGCTACATTTGCTACAAGTGGCTACACTTTAGCGTCCGTCCATCTATCGCTGTTCTCCATACTTGCTAAATAATTTGACACAATGTTTACAGTATGTTTACAAAGTGTTAAATATCATGGCGGGTGAGGGTGTTTTCGTACGTGTTTGGCCAATCAATGTCTACTTACGTCACGATTAGTACCAGTTGTGCTGTTAGACCCTGCTCCGGAGTAGGAGCTAATTTGGTTCTCAAATAAGGCAGGCAAGTACTAAAATCGCTCCCAGTTCCGCAGGTGCGAAAACGCCAAAAAGTGGGTAGTTCCACAATTAGTTCTGGTACTATGAAAAGGTTCCTGCGGTGCGAAAGGCCCTAGTGTTTCCCCACGTACCATTATTACTGACGCACAACCCGATAAACGCTGGACCAGACCATAGACTGTATAAAAACAGGGACCAGACTTTAAAAAAAAGCGCTGGACATTTTTAATACCGTAAATCAATATGGTGGCTAGTTACAATGTCCCAACGTTTGCTATGTTTTGTGAAAGACTAAACGCCATTGTGCATAAAAATAACACAGAAAGTTAGTCAATATCACATGAAGCGTGCCAGTTTTCACCTCTAAAATCAGCATGATTACAAATGTGATTTTATTCAACAGTTCAATAAACAAGAAGGTAATATTATGAGACTTACGTTTTAGACACTATATTGCCTGGTTTTTTTTTGCGTCTCTGTGCAACATGACGGCGTTTCGTTCCTGAATGAATCAACCGTTTAAATGATTTGTTTCAATCGCAATGACTCACTTCTTAAAAGTGACTTGCTGCCACCTGCTGGTGTTTTTTTAGTTTTTAAAATAATTTTAAATATCAGTATTCAATGTTTTATTTTTAATATATCAAAACATTATTTATTTATGCATTTGTAACTGCAGGTTAAATGCATTCATGTCCCTCTGTGTGGGAAATTCATCCCATGCAGCTTCTGTGTTTCCTCTGCATTGCAAAGATGAATTTTGATACTGATATAATTTGTTTGGTAACAGCCCAAATGTCTTTTATTCTAATTGACTGATTAAATGTAAGAATTTGACTCAAAAGATAATGCACACTTAAAGAAAAATGGCTTTATAAAGGTAAAAATTCCCATAAAAATCAATTTAAACTTACTGGAAAAGATTAATTTATATCACTGCTGTGAACTGACCCTCACCCAGAAAAATATTAAGTATCAACGAACCAGTTTCAGACCCGCACACACACATGCACACACAAGTACGTATAGGGACATTTAAGAGGGTTTATTCTCCAAATAACTCTAATTTCATGTTGCAGAAAAATGTGTTTAAAAATTGTGTATGGTCTCTTGTTCTTGTTCCAAGTTACCTTCCTGTCCACTGATTTTTGCCTCTCACAAAAGCCACAAAGCTTTCCAAGAAGACAGTAAAGTCTTATGTCATGCTTGAGCTTTAGTTAGGCTGAAACTTGAAAGTTAAGTTGCATGACATAAATGCAATGTTTAAGTATTATTATTATTTGTATTACTATCTTGATTTATGCCTTAGTTTTAGTTTTGTACTACTTACCTTTTTTAAAGTAATGTGAAACTGATTTTTGTATTTTTATTTATTAATTTTATTTTTTTATTGATATATTTGTATTCTGTTGATACGTGTTCGCATCAATAGGCATTAAATGGGTTTAGTTTTCACGGTTATTAATGTATGCAATTTCAGCAATCAAAATGTTAATTTTTCTAAAAAGAAAACAAATTAGCTGTTTATTTTAAGAGATCTATCTTATTATCTCTTTTTAATTCAGCTTTAATAAAGTAAAATGACTTCTTATCCGATTACTCGGTTAATCGATGGAATAATCTGTAGAATACTCTATTACTAAAATAACCGATAGCTACAGCCCGTTCCTCATACACACACAGCACACCCAACAAAAACGCCACACCATCATATAGTATGTCTACACACTCTTGTGAAACCTCGCTGATTATTATTGTGTTATATACACTTCTTTTCAGGGTCAAGGCAGGCTGGCTTTTAGAGTAGCTTGTAACCTGCAATCCAGGGGGGCGCATGTTCCCGGAAGCTGGCAGAGGCTCTGCGTGTTACAAATATTTGATCGTCCTTCTCGTCTGCGCTTGTAAGGGCACTGCCCTACAAGAGGGAATTTCAGAAGCACATCATTTGATTCATGACATTCTTTGAGAGGCCATTTATGGTGTGAGAAAGGTATGGGCCGGACCGGAGAGCTCTCGCTTTGAAGTCTGCACAGATAGCAAATTAATTCCATATGATACAAAATCCATCCCATGCCCTCAAGTCTTGACCATTTTAGGCCATGACTACCAGAGCAAGAACCTCTGAGAGCTCTGCAATGCTGCTTGATTAGTGTTTAGCAGAACTACTGTTAAAAACCATGGAAAGTGCAGCACAGAGTTAAGCCAATAAAATAGAGGGATCTGAGACATATTTAGAGACATACCTGTAAGCAACCACCTAGCAACCATCCAGAACAGCGCCTACCAAGCGCCGGCACGACAACTTCCATAGCATGGCAGCATCCTAGCAAATACTTCTACATGGCTAATATTTGCTGTGCTAGTTCTTTCGAGCGAACTCTTGCAATTTGTATAAGTACACGTAATATCTGGAACAATTTCTAGGATGCAGCATATAGAATGCACTATTAAACTGGGTTGCTTTAAAATTATCCGCATTCTGTTATGTTTTTGATTAAGTGCATGAAACAAATTAATTTTCTGAGCAATGGAGAAACAAAAAATGATATTTATTTATTAATTCATTGATTCAGGTGTTTTTTTTTTTTGACCAATGGAATTTAACTACATCAAACCAGTGTGCATTCATTTCAGAAAATGTTAAATCTATTTAACCTTTGTTAGCTTTAACTTTAGTACCTTAGTTTTGCTTCCACACATAAAACTGACAAAAGGTCCTCTCAAGAAAAACATTAAATAGATTTAATAATGTTCCTACCATCAAAATTAATGTAAATGTTTAAATAGTTGAACTGTATTCCTATTCTATTCCTTCTTTTAAAATATTCAGCCTTATTATAGATATATATATAATATATCTTATAATGGATATATCTATATAATATAGTATACTATAGTATATATATATGTGGTCTGTCAATCAAAGAACTCAATCAATAAAAAAACTAATTAAATAAATAACTACATTAATAAAATAACTTATTAATTATAATTATTGTACATGTTTCTCATAATTAATCAGCATATTCGAATATAATACCTATTTATGTTGTCCAGTAAATTTCACATTCATGCTCCAAATTAATAGGAGAACAGCATCAAGATGGCGACTATTTTATGAAATGTGGGGGTTTAAGGCAATCTTTTTACTAGGTAGCGCTATTATTAATAAAGGCCTTAGTACGATAGGCGAGTACAATCCTACTGATGTCTCTCTAAGTAAATTTATTTTTCCTCTCATTTTAGCCATTAATCATTGCAGTCATTATTCAACATTACATATATTTGAAAACCATTGCTTTATTATAACATTTAATAGGCTTTGGAAAATGGTGAAGCAAACTAATTCTTCACATAAAACGATATAGTTTCTATGCTTAACTATAAATTGAATATAGTTTCTCTTTATTCAAGCTACAAAAGTGAATCAGCGAAGAACAGTGAGTGATTCTCTTTTTTTTTTCTTTTGTTCTTTGATTCACATCAATTACACAGACTGCAGCAGGTTTCACTCTAAAAGCAGTGTGGCCTCTTTAAACCCTGATCGGGGCACATGATGCGGGTCCTAGACACAACCGGATATTTTCTCTCACGGCTTTCGGTCATAAAGTTCTATAGCTGCGAGGACTTTTTTAACACAAGAGATCTACATCGTTAAGACTAAGACTTATTTAAGATTGTGTTTACCAGAGTCACAATGGGCAAACATCCTGCGATGTTAACTCGTTTGGTGATCGAATATGGTGGTTGTGTTTTGGTTCTACCTGAAGGACTTGAAAGAGAGTCTGAATTGGCTTTCTGTGCCCAAGTGGATGCCTGTGTTCTAGGCAGGTGGGTAGTGCTGCTGGGTGGCGAGCAGTACCGGCTGGTAGGTCCGAGGGGGGGGGGGGGGGTACCCCTGCCAGTACGCAGCAACTACGAGATCACAACCCTCTTGTTTGTGACTTATCATGTCTTGATAGTGGCTGTTCATATTTAACACTGTAGAACGCTAGCCAAAGATGGCAGGACAAAACAAAAAAACAATGCTGTTTAATTAATTGCATTAAACTTTAGTTTAACTTTAGTCTGTTTATTTGTAAATGCTAAACCGACTTCATATATTTGGTGTTTTAAAACAATAACTGAATGCCAAAGTATTTGCATTCACATCTAAATCAGTGTTTTGCTTTTAAAACTGTACATTTCATAATACATTCAGTGCCTCTTTTAACAAAATAACACAAAATGATACATAAAAGATGTTTTCCTTGAGCAAAGGGCCAAACTGAATATACAAACTGCTGTTTGTTTTTGAGAAAGAAAGAAATACAAAGAAAGAAAGAAAAGAAAGAAAGAAAACACAGGCTAATACTAAAATAGCAGGGCTTGATACAAAGCATACAGTGAAGACATCTTGGGATGCTGGGTGTATATAACTATACGATAACAGAAGAGTTAAATATCGGTCTTTTACTCTCTCTTCATTTCTAGTCACCCCTGTGGCCTTATTAAAGACAGAAAACAATGACGACCAAGAAAAGATAGAAACTCTCACTGCTCCTGCCTATATTCGATATGAAGATCAAGAATCTGCTCCGATCTATTTAACCTGCTATCAAAGTTACTAAAGAGACATGGGCCTGTGTTTGGAAGAATCACAGAGCAAAAAGGTCTAATACAAGAAAAGAAAAGAAGAAGAAAGACATGCTGTATGGTACACAGGTCAGAGGTCTTATTATCTGCAATAGCAAATGTGAAATCGCTGAGAAATCTGGTAGAACGGGCAGCTATTATCAGTGATGGATGCAACACATGATTTTTTTAGGTTTTAACAGTCCTTCAAAAGAGTGCCTTCAAAGTACTAGCATTCTTTAAGTGAAATAAACTCTTTAAGAAGAAAAAAATCATATATTGGTAAACATGCATGGGGGCAATGTTCAGAGATTGCATGAAGAACTCATCTCTGAGATGTTAGACAGCTCTTCACATAATGCAGCCAGGACTGCCACAGACTTAAGTTTTACATTGTTCACGCTCATAGCAGGCACGAAGCTAGTCCATTTGATGCACCTGCTCTTCAGCTTCATGTTCCTCTGCTATTATGACTACACAAAACAATCTCCAAAACTAATGAGTCACGTAAGATGGCAGCCAATACCATTACAGATCTCCAACAGTGTTAATCAGCTGGAAACGGACCTAGTTGGCTGAAGGCATCGCATGATTTCTGTAAATTTAGACCAGTCCATATGAAAGATGATTCATCAAATCATAATATATACCCTCCATTAAAAGAGAAGTTAATTGAAAATGTTTGTTCCAAACTCATACAATTTTCTTTATTCTGTGGAAGACAAAAGGAGATACAAAATGTACAACAGAAGATTTAAGCCATTGTAAATGGTAAATTTAAGGGAACTCTTATTCCTTCGAGGAAAAAAAAAAACACTTCTGCAGTTAAATCTCATTACAGCATACTCTATTGTCCATTTCATTTTTTCTCTTCGTTCTTCCTTTTCTTTTCTTTCTTTCTCTGTTCTTTTCTGTCTTTCTTTCTTTCTTTGCTTTCTTTTGCTTTCTTTAGGATTCAGATTTTTCTGGATTCTGTTTTCTTTTCATTCCTTTTTATTTTTTCTGGATTGAATTGTAATGGTTAATTTTTCAGTAATCCAAAAACTAATTCATTAATTTATTCAAATTTTTACAATAACAGGGCCCTATTAATTTCTGGATTTATGATTTAATACAAATTTATTATCAAAAATGGTGGTAATCAAATGAAGGCATAAAACATTAACGATTAAATTATTCTTTTAAAATGTAATCAAATGAAAATGTAACAATTCCTGCTGCACAACAAAGCTTTACTGTTAAAATTAAAACATCAAAGATAAATGATTAAAAGATAAGGTTTTAATGATTTTATGATTATAATTATTATTACTTAAAAAATATATTCTACTGGAAATTAGCAACATATTTTTGTCACAGTTTCTTCAGGTTGAACCTAAAGTACTTTTATTTTGACAGGTTGACCAAAATTGCCAAATTATGTGATATAATACTATCAATTCCATTTTTATCACTTGATTCTGTGTTTTCATGTGTTTTCTGCACTGCAGAAACCGTAGGACCCTAATTAACACTTAAATGCATCATAATTGGTCATGAGACGTAAAAACCAATAATGTTTGATGCCATGTATTGGTGCCATTTTTGCATGAATGCAGTGGCAGCTCCAGGATTTTTTTTGTTGGGGGTGCTAAGGGGGCTTAACAGTTCAGAGGGGGTGCAAAAAACTAAGTAATTGAGTGCAAGTAATAAACACCTATAAAGCTTGGAGGGGCATGCTATCTAAATATGCATATGGCAACTTCAGATGCCACGCTTGTTTTGTTTAGTACAGGTGCATGCTTCGAAAAGGCACAAGTTAAAAAAATTTCTGTGGTATTAAGCATTGCTCATATGCCACTGTTCTGAGTTATATAACTTCTAATGCCAACTGGCGCAATATGACACTTTATCATAAAATGAATACAATTTATGAAGCGCAGCATAGAAAAGAGAAAGAGTATAACGAGATTTGTTGCTTTATTGCATTTATTTTCATTTTATTCATGGGAATTATTTATTTTTACACATCTATTTAGTTCATTTTTTTCTGATCAAGCGTGTTATCTTCCCTCTCAATGCCACTCTGGGCAGGAAACATGGTAATTCTAAGCAATTTTTTTAAAAAAAAATGATATATAAAGTGCTGACATTCATAAAACTATTTCGCAGCAGAGTGGTGCGAATAACCTCTCCCGTGCTGAGTGCGTCGGCTATATCATGTGTCACCGCAGCCAGAGATAAGGTCAAAAGTATCAGAAATTGGGCAATATTAATAGGATTTAGGCATTAGAGGGATTTAGCATTTCCTATAATGTTGGCCTGTTACATTCTTCTTATTATTAGGCCTATTATTATTAGGTTACTTCACTGTAAAATCCAATAGTTTACCTTAATTAATTATCTTTACTTAGTTATCTTTTACTTGAGTGTTATATGCTTCCTAGTTTAATTAGGGAGTTACAGGCTTACCTATTGCAGTGCTAATAAAATATTGACTTACTGTTTTTGAGTGACACACTTACTAACTATTGCAAGTAGCTCACAGAATTACCTCATATTACGTAATAAAGCGTGAGAGGGCAGGGGCAGTGGCTCTAATATGTTGCTACATGTGACAAGCATAACAACAGATAGAAGAAGAAAGAAAAAGAGTCCTTAATAGACTTTTCACCAAACCTAATCTCGCTCCATGTCTCGTGGGCAGATTTATCTTTCACAGTGGCACTTCACACTCCAGAGTCGTTTCTCCAAGTCATCTTGAATGATTTACTTTTCAATACTAACTGAAATAACTTTGTAGAGACATCATACACCTAAGGGCTAACTTCATAATTGATGTTGATTTTCTAAAAAAAAAATCAAAATAACTTCACCATATAGTGATACGTTCGCCTTTGGTTCGGCACACTTGAAACTTCATTTATGTTACATGATACATTTATTTCCTAGTTAATGGCAGCAAGCATCAGTGATCAGCTCACTTTGATTGCAAGGAATAGCTTAAAGTATTGGGGGCATAAGTTGATTTTAGATAGTTACCTATCTTCCAATTAAAAGAAACATTAGTGTAGCCTTTTTTGTGTGTTTATTATTGCTGAGGCTTTTCAAATTTCATTTCTTCATACATACATGTTTGAGATGCTTTTAATTGGGGTATATAATAAAAATTGGCAAATAAAATCAACTAACGTAAAACAAGGCACTGCATAAATTATTCATGTCCCACATCATGGCAGCTCTGGAAACATGAGTACCTATAATTCCTCGAATAAAGCTAAATGAAAGGATTCAAGTACACCGTGGGGGGGGGGGGTGTTGGGGGGAGGTGTGTGGGAGGGTGGCTTACAGTTCATTTTTATTAGGCTAGAACTCTCAGTGTAAGTAAACTATACTGAACTAAGCATTGTCAGCACATCATACTATTTCACTTTACTTATGTTTGTTTACAAGGCTAATCGGATTTGCATGTCTTTTTTTAATAAGGCCGGCAATCTACTTGATTTTTCACAGTGTTTTATTACATTAATTAGCATGAAATTATTATCCACCAGAAACACAATAATTTCATAGCACGTCAGCCCGCATGGTGCGCACTGTCGCTGCAATAAAAATGTTTAAAAGTTTTGGGGGGGGGGGGGGTTTTTTAAAACAGTCTACTTAATTTAACATGATTATAGTAGCTATTATTAACACTGCATTCAGTCATATGTAGATTCCTGAGAGGCTTTATTTCGTGCATCCCGAGCTAATTTGCATAAAACAACTGTTTAACCGCGAATCCCTTTCTTCTCTATGTTTTCAACTATTATGGGCAACAAGATCAATCTTCAGGGAATAATATTAAGACAGTTATTACCCGTTAGCAAAGCATATTTGAAGTAGTCTATCGTTCTCTCTTGTCTCGATGGAATATGGCGGTAGTTATTGTGTCAGGCGTTAGGAAAGCTCCGTGCAGTTTTTTTTTTGGTTAACAACTGTTTGTTGAATTTTCTTCTGGGAATAGTAATATACAACAAAAAGTAACTGAGCAAATTTAGAGATTACACTTAGGAGAAGACGGCAGATTCATATAAAAACGTTTCATTGGAGTCAAGTAAACCCTATGCAGCAATTTCCAATGAATCATTTGGAGATTAGGGTTTTTAGAAGACAATTTAAACATACCCCACACCTGATCCGAAAATAAAACATGCTCATCCTCATTAAGATCCTTAGCCCAAACAGTTGTAATAGATAAGGGTTTGTATGAATGCTCAAGAAGAAAGAGATAGATAACTGAAGCAGAGGAGGGAAATTTCTCAGAGGGAAGGATTAGTTTGCGCAAAGGGTGAATAGGTATTTGAGATTCTCAAGGCACCCCATATGTCCTAAGGGCTGATCTAATGCGCAAATACATAAAAAAGGAGGTGCCTGGCAGATTATATTGCGTTTTAAGATTCTGGAAGGATTTTAAACTACTATCATCATATCTCCCAGCGTGTTTACTTTATTATGAGTCCATTGCGGACAATGAAATGCAGTACTGCCTGACAAAAGATTATTATTGTAGAAAATAGGCAAATGCCTATGACATATTGTAACTAGTTGTGAACACCTTTCAACATCCCTTGTGGAGAGGAGGTGGGTTACAATGGGACCAAACCGAGATTTACACTGTCTAAGCGTAACTCGCTGCCAACACAACAAGATGTTGGCAGATCATACGATAAACTATAGATTCTCATTGGCTCTCCAGTAGCACAGAAGCGTGCGGATAAGACCCAAACTGAAAAGGGGCGGAGGGAGGAAAGAGGCTTGAACGTAATCTAATAATTGGAAAAGACGATCGCTTTCCGAGTAATCTACATTGTTGTAAGTAGAGATCATTTTAATAATCGGACACGTGCATCACGTATTGTTTTATTTACTATAGCCACCGCGCGGTGGAGAAAGAGGAATCATGGAAGAAAAGAAATTAATACGTGGGAGAACATTCATTTTAATCACCGATATACGAGCCTGAAAAGAAGTGGGAAGACGAGACCAATTTTCCAAATCTGAGGATACTTTGGCTAGAATACTATTATAGTTTTTTTTTAGACTATTTTCTGGAGGGAAGGTAAAACATCTATCCCCAAGTACTTAAAGTTTTGAACCAATTGAATAGATATAGAAAGGGACATGGAATCAATTTTAAAATTGAGGGGAAGTAAAATTAATTTTAAACCCAGAGAGAGATCCAAAATGGTCAAATAAATTCAACACATGAGGAATAGAATGTGACGGCTTCTCCAAAAACAGTAAGATATCATAACGGTTTTTAAAGCGTTGCATGGCATTGCCACAAAATATATTGTTGACCTATTGATTCCTTATCAAAATTTTAAAAACTTGAGATCTTCGAGTCAGATGATTCTTCATGTTCCTAAAACAAGGTTAAGATCAAAGGGTGATAGGGCTTTTTCAGTGGCTGCCTCACGATTATGGAACCCTCTGCCAGTGCACATTAAATCTTCCCCATTTGTGGATGCTTTTAAGTCTAGATTGAAATCGTACCTTTGTGGTAGAGCTTTTAGAATTGACTAGAGGGACCAGGTTTTACATTTTAATGTTGAATCTTGATTGTGTGACTGTATGTAATGTTGTTGGAAAGCACTTTGGTCAAGGGCAGTTGTTTTAAATGTGCTACAGAAATAAAATTTGTATTGTATTGTATTGTATCATCAGCAAACAAAGAAATATGATGATGAGTATTCCGTATTATTATGGGGGAAATCATTTCAGATTGTCGGACCGCTTGAGCTAAGGGTTCCAAGGATAGGGCAAATAACAGAGGAGAAAGCGGGCAACCCTGACGAGTACCTCAATGTATAAAGAATGGATTAGAGCAAACAGAACCTGTGAGAACAGTGGCTACTGGATTGGCGTACAGAACGTTTATCATGTTAATGAAACTAGATCCTAGACCCAGATGCTGTAGAACCGCCCATAAATAGTTCCATTCTAGCTGGTCGAAAGCTTTAATCGCATCTAGAGATAACACTGCACAAGGGGAGGATGACATATTCGTTGAATTAATAATATGATACAACCTGCGTAAGTTATCCGAAGCTGAGCGAGATTCAATAAATCCTGTTTGGTCATGATGAACAAGCCTATTCATAAATTTCTCTAGATGACGAGATTGTACTTTAGCATATAATTTAACATCAGTCCCTATCAAAGAAAGTGGCCGGCAGCTAGAACAGGAAGTTGGATCTTTATCTTTTTTTAACAGGAGAGAAATAACAGCTATATTAATAGATGGGTGAAAAATGTATGATATCTAACATGAGGGGGCCTAAATCCGACCAAAGAGTAGTATACAATTCGATTGGAATACCATCTATGCCTCGGGATTTCCGAATGGGCTTGGTTCATAGATTCGATTGCTGACATCCAGCTCCATCAAGTAGTGATTGTATTCAGGCCAGGTGTATCTGAATCCGAATCTGACAGCCTAGGTAAATCAAGGTTGGAGACAGGAAAAACTGCAAAGAGTCCCCATCAACAGAAGGTTATAGAGATTAGAGTATAAAAGAGAGGAAGGGATATTGAATGTTCTTGGGTCTGTCAAGTAATGAGCCAATTGGATTTCAAGTTGTAGGGGACAACATGCTTAATATTAGCAAAGCTATTCACTGGGGTGATTCTTAGAGGGCTAAAAAGTATAGGCTTGGTGTCACAAATCCTGTCTCATGACTTCCGTTCGAATCGTCAATTCGCGCACCAGATTCAACCATCTTCCATTACATTGACTGCTCCACACACTACACAAACTGTATGGCATGTCATCCAGGACTACATATCTCCTCATCCATTGTCAGCGATTGGCCCACGAGCTGTATACAATCATAAGCACATCACTAATATACACGACCAGACCGGCACTGAGATCATTTTCAAACTGCTGAGTATTGTTTGCATTTATCGCTCTTCTAGTGGTAGCACATTACGGAGCCAGTTTTCTGTCTTAGTTTCTAGTCCTTAGTTCCTAGTCATAGTCTTGTCTTGCCTGCTTTCCCGTGTTACCTGATTATTGCCTGTTTATCTTGGATTAATCCTTTGCCTTTCTGTTTCGGACTGTGTTTGTGCCTCGCCTGGACTATTGCTCGTGTTATTGAATTTTCCCTTTTGTCAAGCCCTCTGGATAACGTTCAATGTCGACTGACTCACGCCTTCCTTTGGACACTCTTTTGTCTTGCCTGTAATGTATCTGCTTGCCACGGTCTGACCTACGCCTCTTTTATGACCACGTCTGTCTAAATAAAGCGTTGCAAATGGATCCGCATGTCTCACGGCGCTATGTTGCACCAGGCCCCGTTACAGCTTGGTCTAGGGTCTAGCTACCCTTGAAAAATGGAGTGAATTTGCCGGATGCTTTGATCAGGAATTCTGCCTTGATCTCAGATGAATTAACTAACTGGCGTCATGATTTCTATTCTACTGTCTGTATCACACGAACCTTTATCACTAAAATAGTAAAATTAACGTCGCTCCGCGACCAATATTAAGAGCACCCTTGGTTAGTTATCCATAAGATTGCAATGAGATAGGAGTAGCGCACTTTGCATAAAACTATTATTACTCGCTGTGTATATCCATCCTCTTTCAATATGGATTCTTGAACTGCAACACTGGATATCCAGTCTTTCTTCTTCGCAAAAAATCGCAGAAAACCTGTAGAGAAAAAAAAAAAAAAACACATTTCGTGAGGGCCATTTAGGCGCATTAATATTACAACTCTATAATATCAAGGTCATTCATCGGTATCAAATAGAAATTAGCTTCATCCTGAATGGACAATATAAAGTTTGAAATAAGACCAGTTGAATCCTAACCTCTATAAACCAACACCAACTCCACGCTCTTAGCCTTCTCTGTGCAGGGGCCACTATTCAAAAAAGGCAAAACTCATTCTCCTGAACTATGCGCATAAGATCATCCAAGAACAAACGCTTGACAAAACGGGCCAGCCGCGCGCCCCCTCTAGATATGATCCGTGGGCGTCAACAAAAACCTGCACTATTACTGAAGCACCACATTGGCCCCATCGTCCTATTGACTAGTAGGTATCTCTATTAAAAAGAGAGAGAGAGAGAGAAGAGAGAACTAAAACATAAAATAAATAAAATAACATGCATAAAGAAGCAATAAATCTGATAAAGTCTACAAACTGACAGAAACCAGAGCACACAATGCCATAATCTGTAAGCGATACTGTATGCACGATGAAAGCTTCTAGTAACTATGAATTAAGAAGTGAACATTAAAGTGAACAGTGAAAGACAATCACCTAACCATTTAGAGCATCTCTTCTCCGATTAGACAGCAAATGTCCAACTGAAGTTCACTGAGAGTTGGTGGATGAATGGGATCTGAGAAAAACTCTTGCTTCATCTGGGGAGTATAGCATTTTAGGTTCACCTTGATTGAGAATGACCTTCAGTGTTGCAGGATAAAGAAGAAAATTCTGGATGCCAGCTTCTCTCATTTCCTTCCTAACTGGCGCAAATGCACTTCTTCTTTTTGCGGTGACCGGAGAAAAATCTGGAAAGAAAGACAGCATTGCTCTGTCGGATGTTTTCATCTGGGGCATGAAGCCTGGCGGCCTGCAGAATGAGCTCCCTGTTCGCATACTGCAACAGTTTATAGAGGAAAACCCATGGTTTCGCGTGATCTGAGGAGAGCCTTGTGTACACGCGATGCGCTCGTTCCACTTCAATCTATTTGCACCCCAGAGATGGGAACCACATCGGTAGCGATCTTTTCAAAAAGCCCATAGGGTCGTCCTTTTCGGAAGCTTCAGGCAATCCAACCAGACGCAGATTGCTGCGCCAATTGCAATCCTGTAAGTCTACTACCTGTTGCTCGAGCGTGGCTACTCGCCTATCGTGATCTGCGACAACTTTCTTTTGTTCTCTCATCTCCCCTGTAAGAAGATCCAGTTTAGAGCATAGCAACTGAACAATTGACATGTTGGAACAACTCGTTCCGCATCGCAGTCAACTCAGTTTTTAGAATGTCCTCAAAGTGTGCAACAGTGTTCGCCATCTTGTCCACCATATCACTCGTGGGCTGTGGCTTGGATTTCTTCTTAATAGGAGAAGCTGATGGAGACAACTCCTGCTGTTTCCGAGGTTGGGGGGGGTTCTGGGTGGGGGGGCGGGGCATTGGGGGAAAGTATTATTAATACATACAACTTAAAATAACACGAAAAAATCAGCAAAACGGGGTCAAATGTATGGAGCTCTACTCAAGTGCGACAAGGTTCATGAGCACGTCACGTGACGCGCGCTCCCCTCCCCCCGTCGTCAGTTTTTTTATTTCATCTTTCAATCCTATAGTTTCAGGGTAATGGACCTGTTTCACCGAGTTTAGCCCAGAGAGTGCTCCAGTCCCCGAGTTTAGCCCAGAGAGGGCTCCAGTTCGCCCTAGTTAGGCCTATGGAGATCACTCTGAAATCCGACATTCTTCTGCCCAAGGATTTTTTTTTTGGCTCGGGGTAGTATGGGTCTGTCCCTTAGTCTGTCCTAATCCGCCAATATGCGCGCTTCGACACTGCCTGATGCTGCCATGGTTCCGCGGAAGGGCGGGTACGCACTCTGGAGCCTGCCATCGGGCCGTGTCTGTGCTGGGTTCTCCAGAGCGCAGCCCACCGAACTTTCCCTCCCCCATTGGTATGTTGTGGGGCGCGGTACACACCTTCCGGGAGGGGGGAGTAAATATCAGTGTTATGGATCTGTTTAGTTTTTGTCTTTGTTCCATGTACTCCATGTCCTGGTTTTCTCATGTGTTTCCTTATGCCCTAATTTGGTCCTTCCTGTTTCCTGTTCCCATTATGTTCCCTGATTAGTTCATCATTTGTTTCCAGCTGTGTTTTCCCTAATGCCATCATGTTCATTAGTTTCAGGTGTGTCTCGTCTATTCCTTGATTAGTCCCATGATTTAAGCCCTGTGTATTTCCATGTCTAGCGTGCTGTCTTAAACGTCGATCCCGTGTCCTACGTGTGATTTCCTAGATGTCAATAAAGACTGTTGATTATGATTCTACAATATCTTTGCATCATGCCTCGTTCCGGCATGCTCGCTCGCTACGCAGTTACACACGCGTTACTATGCACGGCGTAGGGCACAAATGCGATGCACAATATGAATTGACTATGGTTTCAGCTGGCATAACTCTTGTGGCATAAAGTTTGTGCGGCTGGGGGGTTTGCTTGCTTGTGTTGCTTGACCCCTCCCCCATAATATTAATTGTTTATAGGCCACATATTAGGCACCCTTTTTTTTTTTAGGTTTTTAATGTTTATTTTTCAATGGTAATGAAAGTGACGCCAAAAAACAGGAACATCATTAGGAAATCCTTGGGGTGGGGGCTGTGCCGGGGCTAAGCAAGTTTCATTATCTTGATGAGGGGGGGGCTAAGTCTCCCCCCAGAAAAAAAAAACCAACCACCAAAGAATCAGTCCCGGCTGCCCTAGCGCTGCCACTGCATGAATGACATTTGAGGTGAGAATATTTTCTTCAAATGTACATTAATTTTTTTGTGTGACTCTATATAGGTTAATTTTTGTGGTTATTTCCTTGCAGATTTTTTGATGACCTCTATCTGTGTTAGTCTCTCAAGTACTTTTCCTTTTTGTATTCTATTTCGGCTTTTTGCAACTCACATCATGATGCTTGGAAAACTGGAATTGTCAGCTGAAACATACTGCTAATTGGAAGCTATTCAAGCGTGACTTATTACAGTGTTTAGTAACTAAGGTAAAACTCTTTCTCTAGTGGCATGTCTGTAAGTTCCAGTTTCATCAAGCATGAAATCCAAACAGAATCATGCGGGAAAAACAAGCTTGCTGTCTCAAACGCAGGGATGCAAGACATGGGTTGACGAGACCACTTAGGTGCGAAGCTGTGTGGGGAAGTTAGACCACAAAGTCTTTGTTTACAAACTCGGCACAAGCGAGAAGGTGCCATGAAATGAGCTTCGGAAGGCTGGCAGTGTGATGTTTAATTAATGCAGTGCTGTCAAGCGTGTTTCGCTGCTCGTCTCATTCAGTATGGATGAACACGGGATGCTTTTGCTGTTAAAAATGCACACATAGTATGCATACGGTTAAAAAGATCAAATGCGTAAACACACTTCAAGGTACGATTTTTAGTGCTGAAACGGGACTAATGAGGGGCTGTAATATTTACATTTGACATGTCGAACATCTCGCCATATAGAAAAACCAACAACGCCCTTGATTATGTTTGTGATTTATCAAGACCAAATAGTAAAAATGTGGGTTCAGACTATTTCAAATATTAAAATGGGAAGTTCACAAGATAACCACTTCGGGTAAAGGTGTGGTTTGTGTGTGTGTGGTGTGTGTGTGTGTGTTGGTAGGGGACTGGAAGAGTGCTTCACCATCTGTCATCTCCAGGGACTTCTGGAAGTCTCTGTGGTCTGTTTGTGTGGATTACAGAACGAATAAGTTATGGTTTCAAGGGCCTTGTCCTGTAAACACACTGAGATGCACAAAACCTGGTGCTAATAGACTAAACGGAGCACAAGGACGGTACTGTGTCCAACACATCTCTAATATTTGCTCAACGCTGGCCTGCTAATATAAGTCGCTGTCAAAGATAAAATCAAATCTGTTCTCTCTTTGCAGATTCATTACTTCGTAAAAGAAAACACTTGTTTCAAATGCAGTCAAAAATATTCTTAAGGCATTTTGAAAATATACTCAGAATATAAATGCATATTTAGCTGCAATACGTGAAAGAATGATACTGTGAGCAAATAATGGAGCCATTTGTTTGTTTGTTATATATAGATATATATATTATATTATCTATATATTATATATATATTTATATATATATATACAGGTGCGTCTCAATAAATTAGAATGTCGTGGGAAAAGTTCATTTATTTCAGTAATTCAACCGTGTATTAAATAAATCAATGCACACAGACTGAAGTAGTTTAAAGTCTTTGGTTCTTTACTTGACAATGTGGATCGAGCCTCGGGAATGGCAGCTTTAATCTTGAGCTCAGTGAAGTCAATAGATTGGGTGAGCTGCACGTGGGGGATTAGTTATCGTCTGGCCATTCGAATCCAGCCTCCATGTTAAGAGATCCAGAGCAGTGGAAGTGCCTGTTCAATCTGTCACAAACCCAAAGCTCCATACAATCACCGCTCATCGCTTGTGGCTAGTAAATGTGTTTTTGTTCAGTGGTTACACTTCAAAACAGTATCAGTTTAAGGGCGGTGGAGTTTATACAGTACTGTATAAAAAGTATATATATTTATATATAAGTATCTCTTATTACTGCAGCATGCATAAGCATTTCTTGTTTAAATATACTAGTTTAATCAGAATTTAATTTAATACTATATATATATGAAGAGTTCCAATGCAAAGGCCTCTAAAAGTCATCTTGGTCAAAAATGAGATAATGATACTAAGTGAATGCTCTCTACACACAGCATATGTTCATCAAGTACTTTCACTTCAAATGCTTTAAATCCCAGCCTCAACCCATTCAGAAGTACCAGTAAATGCATAGAAACCTATACATAGTAGTCAGAAAGAAATGCAAATTTTAAAGAAAAACATCAGACGTACTTAGAGGCTTTTGCATCTGAACTCTTAATATATATATATATATATAGATATATATAATAGTTTTATTTAAAATTATATATGTATTTATATTTTTGTTTAAGTTCTTTTGGACTGAAGCAATTCAACACCCGCTGAGTGGCATTAAACATCTTAAAAGATCAAAGACAATTTTTATATAACTCAGACTGGATTCATCTGAAAGAAGAAAGATATATACTCCTAGGATGGCTTGAGGAGGGTAATTCATGGGCTAATTAATTTTGGGTGAACTAACCCTTTAAGCTTCCTTCTATGTACATTTCTAATCCATTAAACTCATCAAACTAATCAAATTAATCTACTATCTATCTATCTATCTATCTATCTATCTATCTATCTATCTATCCTAGCGAAATGCTAATCATGCTAGAAACATACTAATAACATGGTAGTATCATGCTAATCATGATTGCCACATGCTATAACATGCTAATCATGCGAACCATGCAAGGACATGCTAGTAACTTGCAATCTGCTAGCAACATGCTAGTTATGCTAATCATGCAAACAACATGGCTAGCAACAATGCTAGAACTTGGTTATCATGCTAGCAACATGCTGATATGCTAGAAAAATCCAAGTGACATGGTAGTAACTTGCTAATCATACTAGAAACATGCTTGTCACTTGCTAATCATGCTTACAACATGCTATTAAAATGCTAATCATGCTAGAAACTTGCTAGTGACATGTTAGTAACTTGGTAATCATGCTAAGTATCATGTGAATCATGTTAGCAAAATGCTAATCATGCTGGAAACATGCTAGAGACATGCTAGTCACTTGCTAATCATGTTAGCAACATGTTAGTCACTTGCTAATCAGGCAAACAACATGTTAGTGACATGCTAGTAACTTGCTAATAATGCTAAAACATGCTAGTAAAATGCTAATCATGGTAGAAAAATCCAAGCGACATAGTAGTAATTTGCTAATCATGCTAGAAACATGCTAGTCACTTGCTAATCATGTTAGCAACATTTTAGTAGCATGCTAATGATGCTAACAACATGCTAATCAGGCTAGAAACATGCTAGTAACCTGCTAATCATGCTAGCAACATGCTAGTCACTTGTTAGTCATGCTAACAACATGTTAGTTACTTACTAATCATGTTAGCACCATGCCAGTTACTTGTTAATCATGTTAGCAACATGGTAGTAGCATGCTAATCATGTTAGCAAACATGCTAATCATGCTAGCAAAATGCTAGCAAACATGTTAGTTACTTGCTAATCTTGCTAACAACATGTTATCAACATCTATCTAATCTATCAACATTTTCAAACTTCAGACTTTTACAACTGCTTTAAACTTCCAGACTAGGCTTTCTAAAGCCAACCTACAGTTTGTCTTGACAAACTTTTTTATCTAGTTCATATTTATCATCTTATGGCTGTATAGCTTTCATTTGTCACCTATCAACCTGTATCCCAAACGAGAGCCATTACAAAAGTTATGATGCTTACAATAAACAAAAATGAATTTGAACCATCTGCATGTTTCTGTGTAATAGTTCATTATGGTTAGAAACATCATAATTGTGATTTTCTTTTTGTAAGAGCTTAACTCTTTTGCTGAAAGTAAAATCATTTTCATGCCATCAGCCAGTGGGCGTTCATCTTCAACTTTCTAACAGAAAGTGGCAGTAGTTGGGAATTGAGTCATATGTAAACATGTCAAATTGAGATATGTTTCAAACATCCTTATTACAGAAAGGTGTCAGTAAAAATGTCATTTATTTTAGAAGAAAACACCAAAGGAGAGGCAAAACAGGCAAAGGCAAAAGCTCAACATTAGTGATGAAGAAAAAATAGAGGCCGTAGAGCAGAATAATGGGTGATGTAATTAATGTGGGATGCAAACAGAGCAAGAATATGAGAGCGAGAGCTGTGGGTGGAAGAAAAGAAGAATAGATGAAGAGACAAATGAGATTCAGGAGGAGGAGAGAGCACATATTGTAATTCTGGATCATAATTATCTGTACATTTGTGTACAAGGTGCCTACATGAGTATGAACACAGTTTAACCCTTTTGCACGAATGTTTAAAATATTCTAGCTGCAGACCTGTTATTTTAGAATGTATCGCTTTACTGTTTCCATGGAGTTGTGTCATGTTTGTCTTTCCTTTTTTTATTCTAAATATTCACAAACATGTTCAATATATTATGAAATTATGATTCTCAAATACATCTAAGTAAATGTATTTGGTAGTTTACACACCTTTATAATGACCATGTTAGTTGATCTATAATGGGTGATGGGAACCGCCATGTTAGTTCGCACTGAATGCGAGCTGTGGGATTTAAAACATTTACTCCTGAAAGACATTAAAGTAATTTTCCGGTGAACTGGGAGAAGAGTAGACTGAACTTTATAGTTACCTACACAAAGTGTATACGTTATCAATAAAACATGTTGTCAAATTATAATTGAATGGATTATTATTGCCACTTTCATAGACATCAGTGTGTATTTTACAAACTATAAATGTATTGTTTTGCTAGTACTTATATGTATTCAGATGTCTGAAACCTAAAATAAGCATTATATGGCTGAATCACGTGATCACATGATGCACCGTTCTAATCACACCGGTGTGATCAAACGGATTTAAATTTTTTCATTAAATTTTTTTTTTTCAGAGTCTGTTGACCCTTGTACATTTATGTCTTGTGTTTGCAATCATTATTATTACTACTAAGAACCGGGGTTAATGATTTAAACAAATCAAAGGATGGGAAACACATAGCGACCACCTAGAAATGCCCTAGAAACCACCCAGAACACCCTAGCAACCACACAACTGCATAGCAACCCTTTGAAGATTTTTTAACCGCATGTCATAGCAATAACCGAATAGCCAAACCAAATCAACCGAATAGTAATGCACTATATATGAACACCACAGCAACACCCTGACAGCCACTCACAGCATCCTAGCAACCACATACCAGTACCTTAGCAACCACCCAGAGCATCGAAGCAATTACATAGCAACACCCTGGCAACCACAACCAACATTTTAAATAGGTTTACACGGCAATCGGGCCTACTTCAGAATTATTTGTAAAAGTCCATTTCTGTTGGTACATATCTTAAGAAAAAACATTTCCTTAAGAATGAAAGATTAGTTCAGTGAACACATGCCAAGCTGTTATGTGGGGTTCGTTGTCATAAAACAGGAATACCACTAATTAGTCTTTTATAAAGGCAGCAAAATTTAAATGGTAAAACATTAAAACACAAAACAATAATTAAGCAGCGAGATACATTGTTGTATGGGAAACACATCCTAAGTTTAGAACAACATGAAAGTAAGTAAATGATGATGAAATTTTCCTCTTTAATTTTCAGGTCATTGTGCAGCTCTTCTTTAGTTTCATTCCCTTTGTTTCATTTTTAAGAAGCGCATTACATCACTTACAAAGACAATGAAGCAAATTAATCTCCCTCAAAGTGTTTTACATAAGGTCTGTATAGCCTACTTAGACTTATACGGTTAGTGCTGTTTTATTTAATGGTCTGTTGCATAAATTGGCATGCTTCAGTGGTGGATATTTTAGTCTAGTGCCAGACATGTGGGGTTCATTGCTGTCAATCAAACTGAAAACAAACCCACTCCTTCTCAAAGCTATATTTTTGTCTCCTTTGGAAAAAGCATGCTGACCCTCCTGGAACAAAACATTCAGCTGAATTAAGCATGCAGCTGTTTGCCAAAACCTGTTAAAACTCTTATATGTGAGCTATTAAATGGATAGTTCACCCAAAAAAAAAAATTCTGTCATTAATTACTCACTCTCATGCCATTCCAAACCTGTAAGACATTAAGCAAGAATTCGGATCGTTTGTGTTCCGGAAGTCTAAACAGCTGAGAACAGAAATGATGACAGAAATTGCATTTCAACTAATTTTAAGTCTTGAAGTGTTAGAAATGCTTTACCTAATTTGGTGTTCCTGGTCAAAAATTACTGGCCTTTTAAAAATTGATTGTAAATTTCACCAAATATTGAATTCAATCTTTGTTTTCTTTGAATTATCACAGGTATTGTATTTGGAAATGAATGATCTGAGCTGATGTACCTACATACATGATATACACAGCATTATTGTGAATCATTTTGGCAATGTTTACTCAAAAACTGAGGTGCATAAGCTCACATCCTATGATCAATAAAAACATGTGCTAATTGAAAGAAAACAAGCTGACAAAAAGATTGAATCCAATATTTGGTGAACACAAAACAGTCAAATGGTAAATTTCTCAAAATTGAGATGTATTATAATAATAATATGAATAAATAAGCTTTCCGTTGATTTATGGTTTGTTAGGATAGGACATTATTTGGCCGAGATGCAACTATTTGAATATCCGGAATCTGAGGGTGCAAAAAAAAAAAATAATAATAATAATTGAGAAAATCGCCTTTAAAGTTATTTTAATATATTTACAGTAGGAAATTTACAAAATATCTTCATGGAACATTATCTTTACTTAATATCCGAATGATTTTGGCATAAAAGACAAATCTATAATTTTGACCCATACAGTGCATTTTTGGCTATTGCTACAAATAAACCCCAGCGAATAAGGACGATTTTGTGTCCAGGCGTCAATATTTGGTAATAATATAGCATAACAAGAAATTTATAAACAATGATTGGATGGTCATTTTTGGTTAAAAAGAGACAAACCCAGCTATTGGGTTGTTTTGACCCAGCGGTCCAACCGCTGGGTCAAAACAACCCAAAACCCCGGCTCGGTCAAAATGGTCAAAACAACCAAATAGCTGGGTTTGTCCCTTTTTAACCCAGCACTGGGTTATATTTTTTAACCCAGCATTTTTTTAGAGTGTAAGTTTTAGTCCAATACCATAACGTTAATCAGCATTTTCGGGAAAAAGAACATCCTCTCTGGGTTAAAACGACTGGAACATAACATGAGGGTTAAAACAACAACTTGGCAACATTTTCCTCCCTACTCTTCAGGTTATTGACCACTAATGAAAATTTTGAAAGCTTTCAGCATTAGCTGAATGTATACTTGAGCAAAAATGGAAGCTGAGAATAGTGTAGCTAAGAATGGTCTTTTATGTCTTATTTTATGATATGGGATGTAATTTTTATTGCTGAATATTCTGTGAGGATTTCCAATCTGTCAACAATCAGGATTTTCAAGCCTCTGAAATTAAAAACACATTTGGCTGGCAATGCATTGTTATATGTTATAAATAGCTATAATTGTCAATGAAATGCAAAATAGTTTTGTAAATCGCAAGCATAATGCTTATATTTGGAGCTTTGTTACTTGCAGTATGCATCACGTCAGAGTAGATATTGGTTTGTCATGGTGTTTTAGTGAGCCCGGTCTCATGAAAATGCATATAAATAGTACCCCAAATAAAAACGAAAACTTGTGGTATTGATACGTAAAAATGGGCTTTGGCGTGCCTATGATATGCATGTGTTTTGGCGTGCATGTAATATGTAGTTTTCGCGTGCATATGATACGAAAATTGTTGGCGTGCATATGATACGCATCTCTTATACGGTGGCAGAGAAGTGCTAAACAAATCACAATTCTGAAACAAAATAACAAATTACAAACGCAAATGCAAGTCTAAAAAACAAAATAACAATCAGAAAGCACAACAACAATTCAGAAAACATTATAACAAGTCAGAAAACACAATGACAAATTCAAAAACAAATTAACAAGTCAGAAAACACAACGACAAATCAGACAAACCGGAAGAGGTAGGTATAGTTTGAGACAGCGCCATTGGTTTTGGGATTACTCACCGCTGACTGGAAAGAGACATCTGTCAATCAACGTATACAAGAAGAACCAGCCGAAGAACAGCAGAGTCATGGTAGAAAGTTCGGAGATGGCATTAAAATAGCTCAGTTTAAATGTACTGTATGAATTGCCCTTACTATTGATTAAAAAATATGAAGTGTATATTTAATTTAAAGGTGGCTGTGAAACATCAGCTCCAGCGGAGCAGATGGATAAGCACGTGTTGTTGGTTTTTTGACGCGATCGACCCGGGTTCGATCCCGCCTTTTGCCGAACTTTTTTTTTCTCCCTTTTCAAATCTCGTATCACAGCGTAAAGGCATTTATTTTCAATAAAAAGTAAACAAAAGTGGAAATAATCAAAAGGTTGAAAATAAAGTAGCGGGTAGGGTTAGAGTAAGTGTAGGGAGGGCTTTATTGTACCAATAAGGTGGCATTCATTTAATAATTAAAATTATAATTTATACTCAATACGTTATTATTGCATACTGTTTTAGAATGTACTACAATACTGAAGTGCAGAAAATTGCCACTATTTACAACAAGTAGTATACTTGACAGTAGAAATCCTGCTATTTTAACATAATGTAAATAGGCATTTGCACTTAGTGTAAATAGCATATATCACTAAAAATACTGCTATTTTCACTTAGGGTAAATAGAAGCCATTGCTAATACGAGATTTGAAAGGGAGGAAAAAAAGTTCGGCAAAAGATGGGATCGAACCCGGGTCGATCGCGTAAAATACACGCGCTTATCCGTCTGCACCACTGGAGCTGATGATTTACTGCCACTTTTAACTAAATGTAAACAGACACCCCGTATTTTTAATTCCATAGTAAAAGCAATTCATACAATACATTTAAACTGAACTACTATCTCCGAACTTTCTACGACGACTCTGCTGTTCTTCGGCTGGTTCTTCCTGTATACGTTGATTGACAGATGTCTCGTCCAGTCAGCGGTGAGTAATCCCAAACCAATGGGGCTGTCTCAAACTATACCTACCTCTTCCGGTTTGTCTGATTTGTCGTTGTGTTTTCTGACTTGTTAATATGTTTTCGAATTTGTCATTGTTTTCTGACTTGTTAATTTGTTTTCGAATTTGTCATTGTGTTTTCTGATTTGTTATAATGTTTTCTGAATTGTTGTTGTGTTTTCTGAATTGTTTTGTTTTTTAGACTTGCATTTGTGTTTGTAATTTGTTATTTTGTTTTCAGAATTGTGATTTGTTTTGCACTTCTCGGCCACCGTAATTTCATCTAATAGATCAAATCAACAACCCTAAACCTAAACATCGCGTAGCATATACACGCCAAAGTCCATTTTTGCGTATCAATACCACGAGTTTTCGTTTTTATTTGGCGTACTATTTATACGCATTTTCATGAGATCCGGTTGGTTTTAGTGTGAAAACCTATGATTGCTCTTCTCATTTTTCTTGCAGTATGTTTCACATCAGTTATTTTTATCCTTATTTAAGTTATTTATACGTTTGATCATCAAGACATTGTAATAGAGTTTGAGAACAGGATTGTAAACATTGTTAACATCCCTCAACTTGAAAGAGCAGTGCGTTGAGCAGATAATTTTCACATTTCTCCGTGACTCTCTCTCTTTCTGTCTCTTGCGCTCATGCTCCATTTTCTTTGCTTAAAGATAAGAGAGTGCTGGCAGCTCCAGCTATCTGCAGGTGTTTGTTTCACATCTCAGCAGACAGATGGCTTCTGCCTTTGGGCCTTCGCTGGAGTCGAAAATGAAACGGGAAGAAATGAGCAGAGAGGAGGGATTTGGGGGCTCCCGCAAATAACAATCAGCATCATTCCCCTGCGGCTCCAGACTCTGCCACCAAATGAAATGAAAATCAAAAAAGAGATCTCAGTCAAAGCAACAGGAACAAATGTATCCGTTCATAAGAATGAAACCTTTAATTAAAGCCTGCAGTGTGAAACTGTTGTTGAAGTTTCAGAGGAGCAAACACTTAAATTGTTCACAAATTAATAATAAATATTAAATAAGAAAATGAATAACAATATTTATATAAAAAGTTTGAACTATGTAAAATTGTTTAATTTATTGAAGACTCTTATGCTCACTAAGCCTGCATTATTTGATAAAATGCTAAAAAAGCAGTAATATTGTGAATTTTTTTTACTATTTAAAATAACTGTTTTCTTTTGGAATATATTTTAAAATGCGATTTATTGATGTGATACTGCTGTGATGCAAAGCTGAATTTTCAACATCATTAAAACATGATCCTTCAGAAATCATTCTAATATGCTGATTTGCTGCTCAAGAAAAAGTTCTCATTTTTTTCAGTGTTTACCCAACAGTTGTGCGCGTAGTATTTTGAGAAAACAATGTACCTTGGCTTTTGACATTTGGCGCTTCTTGCTGAACAGCTGAAAAAAACACTTTGTTGTTCGAAATAAAACAGTGCCTAAATGTCTAGCCGCACGTCATAATAGAGAAAACACAAATATTTTAGGAATATGTTTAAACCTACAAATTGTATTGTCATTTATTTGGCAAATAATAAACGAGGTATTTTCTTACAATCTCTATATTTCACAATTCTGACTTTATAACTCA